>CM021107.1:264561440-264618732 GCA_007115665.2 Sequoiadendron giganteum
TTGCTTACTCATCTGCTTCTATCAGTGCCTTTGGCTAATTCTCACAGGTGCTGGGGGTAGTAAATTTTTCTACCTAGAAAATTCTTTCCAAGGTGGTGTACTGGCATAGTGATGCATATGTTTTTCCTGGTGCGTTTTGGTGACCTTTTCTGTATCTAGTGCTGGTACAACTCGCATTGCCTGCACATAGGAGTTTCTTTGAGGCTGTAGTTGGTATCTTTCTCACATATCTAGCATGGGGTTCATATTACATGCAAGATGAGTTGACTAAGTTCTTCTTCTACAACAATGGGTAGGTCACAACATATATTATTGCAAGATCCATTGGTTTATGAACTTGCAGTGAAACCTACGGTGGAAGGAGCACCAACTATCCTGAAAGCTAAGACGAGTGCTCGCAAGAGGACTAGGAAAACTGCTATCAGAAGTGCCTACAATCTCTGAGCAAGGACCTGTTCAGAAGAATTGGTCACATTTAAAGGAAAAGGGTCTGAGGTGTTTGTGAAATAATTAAAAAGAGTGGATGCAAACCCTAGGGTTTGTTCAGAGAAACCCAACTCCTTGGTCATAATTAGTGATAGCTCTTTGGAGGAGGCTAAAGGAGTTGGCCTTGGCATTTTCCATTACCCTATTTGTCTAGTGTCGTATATCAAATCAGAAGGTGTGTTGGTTGAAACTCCACTCTATGTGAAGAGGCCTGATGAGGGTGTTCATTCAGTGGTTGATAAGGTTGGATGACACCCGTGTGTCTTGTTAGAGTAATAAGTCTTTCTTGGTGGTACTCGGTCCCTGGTGTGGTGATCTGTGTTTTTTATGTGGCTAGTTAAAAGGGTTTTTGGCTGTTGGTGTTGATGGTGGCTTTTCCCATTTTTTGGTCATGTGTGGATTACAATGGTGATGCCTTTTGCAAGGCTTGTGTGGCACCCCCGACTAATGGTTTGGCAGTTCTTTTTTCCTTTTCCCTTTTTATTTCCCGTGATGTGTGACTGAAAATATAATGGTTCAGGAACGAAACCCCACGAGATGAAATGACTTCGAAATTATCAAAATGTAACTATAACGATCCCTTTGCTTGTCACTCCCTTGGTCTATAAAAGGGATTTTAAGGCTCATTACAAGGGCCATTGATTTTGTGTCCAGAAATGGCTTAGGTAAAATGCATAACATTAAAGCAATACAAAATGTATATAGGACTTACTAGGGTATTATCTTGGGTTGAGGTTTTATATATGATACTCTTAAATAGTTTTCAATAAATTGTTGATATTGAAACAAATCTATAAACCTAAAGTATATTCTCTCCTGTAAGGGATTATTACAATATTATAAATGGAAAACCAAGTGTCTTTTCATTTGTCTTTTAATGGTTACTTGAATGTATGATTTTGTTGTTGTTTTGGCCTAAGGGGTTAATTAAAATACTTGAAGGGAATTGTACATTTGTAATCAATCGCTCAAGATTCTGATAAGAAGTTGTGTTTTAGGAACTATGAGTTTTCATAGTGTAAGGCATTCTGAGAATAAGCCATTAATTTCATGATTTATTCTTTACTGACTGTCATGTACTAGACTCTTTTCCCAATTGATAAGGAACTAGTTTGTCCTTTGTAAAGTCTTGTAATCTGATGAAGCACCCAAAGTACCTAGTCATGGATTTATAATGGTGGAAACATTAAATCAAAATTTATCAATTCCAACATGTAGGCCCGAAGTAATACTCTGTTCCTAGCGAATGAATGATTATTTATGTAAATGTCAGCCATACCTTTACTGAATAGTGATTATTTGCATAAGAAGGGGAACCTATCTATGTAGAATTGTTCACCATTATAATAATATTCTTGTGAACTCAATTGGGAAATACCCTCTCTGGCCCCACAGAGCCTAAAGTGTAGGGATTAAAGGCTCAAAACCCTTTACCCTTCGAGTTGGCCCTTCATATGTAGGATTCTTAACAATGAAGGTTGGATACCTTCTAGGGTCTCCATAAGGTGTATGGGAAAAAACACCAATAGGAATGGCGAATCTACTGGGGACAAAATTTCATTCTCCAAACACAAATCTCTGAACCATAGAGTCAAATGGTGTCAGTAGTATGGAAACTTTTTTCATACTTTGAAGAATTCTTGAACCTAGACATAGATCAGGCTGTAACATAACTCAAAGGATCTGAGAGTGACTCCGCTATGGAGTTAGACCTAGAATGTGTCAATTTGATAAGAGACTTTGTTTTATTTGAAGTTTATTTCCTCTCAATTGGAGGTGGTGACTCTAACTAAAGAGCCTGACAAGGGATACACTGAAGCTCCAGATCTGTGTGCTCAAAGACAAAGCTAGGTGAATGTTGCAGGAAGGCCAGGTATTTTCACACTATTTTGTAAATAGATTATGAGAATTCTTTTATTTCAAGGTGTAAATGATTCCCAATTAAGTGAAATAGCACCAGTTAAGGGAAGAGTAGTTGAAATTTGTATGTTTCCAGATGAATACTATGGAGTTATATGTTATTATAGGAGGAATGTGTAATTATCAATCTTAAGCAAACAATACATAGAAATTATGATGAAAGAGGCTTGAGATTTAATTTTTTTAAAGGAATTTGAATATCCTTTGTGAAATATCTGATAAAGCTTGAAAATATACAACAAGATGTCTTGTCAGACCATGTTTTTTGACAAAAATTTAAATAATGGGCCCCTCCTATCAGATCAGGGAGGTTTTAATAGTGAAAGGTACAATGCCTTGGATTTCAATGGCATTTTTGGTTACCCAAATGTTGTACCATGCAAGATCAGGGATAAGATATCAAGATTTAAGGGTGAATAGACTAAATCAGCAAATCAACATCTACAAGATTTTGTTGATGTGATGGGAGATTATGAGATAATCTTCGAAGATGTAGTTATGAAGATGTTTGTTGAGTCCCTAAAAGGAGATGCCAAATATTGGCTCTCTTTTCTTCCTACATCCTTAGTACATTCATGGGGAGAGTTCAAACTGGTATTCATGGAACAATTTGGAGAAAGGATTGATCCAATCTTGGGTAGGGAAAAATTTATGGACATGGAAAAAGTTGAGAATGAGTTGGTTCCCTCTTTTAATCTTATATTTTCAAAGGTAATAAGGGAGATCCTAGCACATATAATACCAAATGATGTTGAGTGCTTGGTCATGTATCTGGGAGCATTTGATAAAAAGATGAGTTACTTGTTGAGAGATAAAGAACCCACAACATTACAACAAGCATATCACATTGCCATAAACATTGAAAATAATTTGAAATACTCAGTGATGAAGGGATGATTTCATATTTGTGATGATTATCCAAGCATTTCCCATGCTACTGTGATTAATGGATCAACCAACAGAGAATTAAGGCTGGGGGATGAGATCCCTATTGTTTCAAGCCCATCAATAATACCACATGACGATTCTGAAGCAACTGAAGGGGAATCTATACCTGTGTGCAACCAAGATGAACAAGTAACTGTAATTAAGAGGTTGTGTGACCTCCAAAGGAATGAAGGGGAGTCCCTTGACCATATTTTCTCTAGGTTCACTGATGCCTTGCTTGGTATGATTGAAAATGTTAGGCCTAGTACCCCAATATGTATTTAATTGTTTTGTGAATTGCATTAGTCTGGATTGAGTGCTTTACCAAAAGAGCTGAAACCTCATACCTTGAGCCAAGTCATTGATTGGATAAGGATTATTGAGGGAGCCCACGATAAATATACTAGAAAAATGTCACCCCATAGTGTTACTAATGAGTCCCATTATCAAGAGGATCATGAATCTCTATTGTTGGGATGAGATGATGTATCAGAGCATGAACAATGCATTGGTGATGTTGTTTGTTTTTTAAATGACATGGTTGTTGAGACACAACACGAGGATGATGAGGTGATGCATGACTTCCACCCTTGGGATGTTATGGAAAATGGACATGAATAGGAGAAGGTGTCATATTCTGGTCTGATTAGAGACCATGATAGACAAACCAGTGGTTCATCTGGTGATGAATTTTCTTCAACGCTTTGTTCAGTTAGTTACAAATCATCTTATGAAGTGGAGATGGAGTATGTGGCCTTGACTAGGGTATATTTTGGTGATCCTTATGGGATTAAAGTGATTGAGGATAAACAATTTTCCTCATGTGATGATTTTTCAGAGCATGGATCCATAATTTTGAGTATAAGTGATGAAGATGACTCTGAGAGGATTCATTTTTGTTCTTCTGAGGACTATGATGATTTTCAAGGAATGGAAGGTTGTGATCCACATACCCAAGAAACATGGGTGAATGTAAATACAATGAGAATATGGCACAACCCCTTGTATGATGAACCTTAACTAATAGATGATATAACAAGAGGTAATCCTTATTGGTGTAGGAATAACCCATTATTTGTTGCAAATTTTGATGATTTCTTGGTAGATGTGCCTTGCAAAGATATTGGAAATAACATAAATGAGATGACAGAAAGTAAGAGCTAGAATGATATTAATTATTTTGATTATTTCCTCAAAAATTTTGAGCTAGATCAATCAACTTCCCAATCATCAAAGGGATGTAGTGATGAACATATTGGTATTGATACTGGTCATGAGTGGAATCAAGTTGGGAATGTCATTTTCTGTGATGATAATATTACATGCAATACCATTGCTGGTGAGGAAATTCAATATGACTCAGTAAATGTCTACTGTAATGAGGTAGGATTTGGTATGTATGCACCTGTTCTAGCATATGTTTTTGACCAGTATGATTGTGTACTTGATTTTTTTGTAGACTTCCCTTAGGTTTCGGATATTATAACAGAATTTTTCCCACCAAATAATGACAACACTCACCTTAATTATAAAGAAGATTCCATTGAATAAGGTTCATTCATTTTTGAAATCATGGAGGTTGAGGCCAATGTACAACAAGGCACGTATGAAGGTTTCTAGTGTGATGTCTGAATTCACAACCAAGCAGATTATGAATGTTTTACTATTCCATCTCAATCAGATGAGATTTGGGTCTTGCAGAATGACAAAGATGAAAGTAGTGTATAGAATGGGATTGGGGATGTCAATTGAAATGATGTGGGCTATCCTATAATGCTTGACTCATGTGTGTGCCCAATACAAGAAGGGAAAGACAAGGTTTTTGATAGAGGTAAGAATTGAGTGTCATTTTTTTAGTGGACCGGGGCCACCAAAGCATGTTAGAACAAGAGAAGGAAAAGGTGTGCACAAAGGAAATTAGGATGACCTAACTGATTTGGCTAATTGGTTAGCTTCTACCTAAGATTCTGAGATCCTTTTATGCCTGTAGGAGGCATAAGTTCCCAGTCGGAGCCACTGGTGGAACCCTTGAATTTTCTGGTTCCACTAAATTTTTGTGACTAAACCCTGATAGTCATTGCCTTAGGGTTGAGCTTTTACAAGCTATTCATGTTCACACCCTTGTTTGGTCTCCGAACTTCTATTTTCGAGTTGACCAGTTGTACCTATTTCCCAGTCTTCTCTTTATCCTTCATGGCCTTAAGTCTAGTGGTTTCACCGGCCACTTTATTTCCTTCTCATCATGACTAGGTGGTCCCTCTTAAAATAACCTTTGGTGCACGTGCTTCTTAAGTTCTTAAGTCAATTTTTGAGTTGTACATCACCCATCGCTTGTTGGTTTTCAAATTTCCTTGTGTAACCCACGATGAGGGATGCCCTTTATTTTCCTTCCAATCAGCCGCCCATAGTCCCTTGCATGTTCATTTGTATCTGTGGGAAGGTAACACCTGATGAGCGATGTGGTCAAGATTTTGACCCATCGCTACCTCTCTAAATATAACTAGTTGTCTTGTGTAGTTTGAAGAGGAACCCACAATCACCGATGTCTAAGCCATGTTCCATTGTTGAGGCATAACACTTCACTGGTTGGTGATGGTCTGCAGAGGGACAATGCGTGATGCACAATGAATGAAGTATGTGGTGCCTGAGGGTTTATGTGGAAACACATAGTTGATCCCCCTACTATCACCTATCGTCCTTTGTTGTTTCGGGTGGAACCCATGACCACTGATGGGTTGAGTTCCTCCCCATCACACGGGCTTGGTCTTTCATGGGTTAGGATGGTTTGGGCAGCTTTCGACGTGCGACGAGCGATGTAGGTGGTTGTTTATGGTTCGGATCCATCTATGACTGAGATCTATGGTTCACATCTCATCACTAGCATAAGTACCATCACTTGATGAGACTCTCATGGAAAGGACAAATTGGTGATGGGCAATGTGTTTCGGTTTGTGGCTAACATTTACCTGTGGTTGCTTGGATCAACAATGTGCATGTCTAAAATGATTGAGTTGGCATACTGTCAAATACATGGCAGTTTTAAAGAACCTATTCAGTGTTTCTAAGTATGGCTAATAAACAAAGTGGCGATCCTTAATTATCCTCATTCATCGAGTTTTAATCCACGGCGATTGACGGTTGAGATGCATCATGCAAGCGATTCATTTTTTCAGTCACACGAGTGAACCAAGATGGCCATTAATTGTAGCATGCCTAAAATTCATCTATTTAATGAAGGTTGTCCTACATATTTTTTACTCATTTGCTTCTATCAGTGCCTCTAGCTATTTCTCATGGGTGTTGGGGGTAGTAAATTTTGTTTCCTTGTAATTCTTGCCAAGGTGGTGTACTGGCATAGTGATGGATATGTTGTTCCTGCTGCGTTTTGGTGACCTTTTCTATATCTAGTGCTGGCACAATTCGCATTGACTACACATAGGGGTTTTTTAGAGGTTGTAACTAGTATCTTTCTCACATATCTACTGTAGGGTTCATATTGCATACAAGATGAATTGATCGAGTTCTTCTTCTACACCAATGCGTAGGTCATGACATCTGAGCTTGCAAGAGACATTAGTTTATGAACCTAAAGTGAAACCTATGATGGAAGGAGCACCAACTACCCCAAAGGCTAAGAGGAGTGTCTGCAAGAGGACTGGGAAAACTGTTGTCAGAAGTGCCTACGATCTTTGAGCAAGGACCAATTTAGAAGAATTGGTGCAGTTTAAAGGGAAAGGGTTTGAGGTGTTTGTGAAAGAATTAACGAGAGTGGATATGTACCCTAGGTTTTATTTGGATAAACCCAGCTCCCTGGTCATAATTAGTGATAGCTCTTCGGAGAAGGCTGAAGGAGTTGGCCTTGGCGTTGGTCATTGCCCTATTTCTCTAGTGTTGTATACTAACTTGGACGATGAGGTGGTGGTTGTAACTCCACTCTTTGTGAAGAGGCCCGGTGATGGTGTTCATTCAATGGCTGACAAGGCTAGATGACACCCATGTGTCTTTCCTGGTGGTACTCGGTCCCTGGTGTGGTGATGTGTGTTTCTGACATGGCTAGTTCAAAGGGTTTTTAGCTGTCGGTGTTGATGGAAACTTTTCCCATTTTTTGGTGATGTTTGGATTATGATGGTGATGCCTTTTGGAAGGCTTGTGTGGCACACCTGACTAATGGTTTGGCACTTCTTTTTTCCTTTTTCCTTTTGCTTTCCTGTGATGTGTGAATGAAAATATAATGGTTTGGGAATGAAACCCCACGAGATGAAATGACTTCAACATTATCAAAATATAACTGTAATGACCCCTTTGCTTTTTGCTCCATTGGTCTATAAAAGGGATTTCAAGGCTCATTACAGGGGTTGTCGATTCTAGGTCCAAAAATGGCTTAGGTAAAATACAAAACATTAAAGCAATACAAAATGTATATATGACTGGCTAGGGTATTGTCTTGGTTCGAGGTTTTGTATATGCTACTCTTAAATAGTTTTGCATAGATTATTGATATTGAAACAAATCTGTAAAACTGAAGCATATTCTCTCCTGTAAGCGATTATTACAATATTTTAAATGGAAAACCAAGTGTCTTTTAATTTGTCTTTCAATGGTTACTTGAATGTATGATCTTGTTCTTTTTTTGGCCTAAGGGGTTAATTAAATCACTTGAAGGGAATTGTAGGTTTGTAAGCAATCGCTCAGGATTCTGATAAGAAGTTGTGATTTAGGAACTATGAGTTTTCATAGTGTAAGGCATTATGAGAATAAGCCATTAATTTCATGATGTATGCTTTATTGACTATCATGTACTAGACTCCATTCCCAATTGATAAGGCACTGGTTTGTCCTCTATAAATTCATGTAATCTGATGAAGCACCCAAATTACCTATTCGTGGATTTATAATGATGGCAACATTAAATCAAATTTTATCAATTCCAAGGTGTAGGCTTGAAGTAATACTCTAGTCCTAGTGAATGAATGATTATTTGTGTAAATGTTGGCCATACCTTTACTGAATAGCGATTATTTGCATAAGAAGGGAAACCTATCTGTGTAGAATTGTTCACCATTATAATAAGATTCTTGTGAACTCAATTGGAAAATACCCTCCCTATCCCCACAGAGCCTAAAGTGCAGGGGTTAAATGCTCAAAACCCTTTACCCGTCGAGTTGGCCCTTCATCTATAGGATTCTTAATGATGAAGGTTGGCTACCTTCTAGTGTCTCCTTAAGGTGTACAGGAAAAAACACCAACAATTTCAACCAGTGGTATGGAGAGTTTGAGTTTCTTGAAAGACTAGTTTGATGTTGCCTAACTGTTACAGGCAGTTTCTTTGGGTTTAAGGTTCCTTCCAAAACCTGGCTATAAAGGGTTGATGGTCCCCTCAAAACCTATGGGTTCAAGATCCTTGTAAAATATTGGTTATGTGTATGGAAGTTGGGTTTTTCTATTGATTTGGGTTGAGATTTTGTCTTTGTTTTGTTGTTGGTTGTTCTTGGCTTTTTCTTTTGGCAGAATGATCATCCTAGTTCGAGTTTTGCTTCCCTTCAAAACCTGCTTGTAAATGGTTTCAGGTATATTCAAAACTTGTTTGTAAATGGTTTCGGGTCCATTCATAACCTAGTTTTCACTTTAATCAAAATAATCCAAACCAAAACATACCATACACACCTAGAGTCAACAATAACTCATCCAACCAACATATTGGATTGAAAAACACTAACATGGGTCCCTATCACAATGGAGTTGCAAATTTGGTGGACATGTCACTCACACAATATGATGTCTTAGCCAACCAAATTCTCACCTTGCAAAAGCAAGTGGAAAATATGCAAATATCAATGAAAAAGACTTAATCTATACAAGATTTATGTCCATACCCCTTTGACATAAGTGTATACATGCCTCCTTTTCCTCCTCATTATTTCATGAAAAATTTACCCAAATATAGAGGAAAGGATAATCCCATCAAACATGTAAGATAATTACACATGGTTTTGATAGACATCAGATCCAAAAAAACATGTCTCATGAGACTATTCCCTAGGAGTCTCACAGGACAAGCACTAGAATGGTTCACCCGTCTACCTTCTAGCATAAAAACATGAGATGAACTAGTCAACAAATTCATCACTCACTTTCCCTATAATATTGAAAATTACATCACCATAGCCACATTATGTCACACAAAACAAGAAGAAGTTGATTCATTCATAACTTTCTTCTAGCGATGGAGGATCTCGGCTAATTGATGTCCTGTTGACGTTCTTGACAAAAAAAAGATTGCCATGTTCATAGAAAACTTGATCATAGACCTAAAATATCAATTGTAAGCCCATTGTTGCACCACATTCTATAACCTATTGGAAAAAGGAATTTTTGATGGGTGTTTTTGCACTTTCTCCACAAAAACAACATACAAGTATGTTGTCTCTCTTGGAAGTTAACTTCAACAACTAAGTTGTAGAAATCACCCCAAGGTCTCTCAAGTGTTAGGTCATGAAAATGCTTATAATAGTTTAGTTGGTTGATGTGATTTGTTGGTAATCACAAAGGGAATTTAAGGTCACTAAGAGTGAAAGGAATTGGATCTGCAAAAGGAGTTTTATGAATTCTGGAAATGGAGGCCCAACTACTGCAAGTTCAGGGAAGCAATCTAAAAATCCTCTTTTCTCATCAAATATGACTTTGTGGTGATGCTAGAACTTTTTTTTTACTTAGTTTTCAAAGAAAGGTCAAAAGGGTAAAGGGATAATAAGTTTCCTAGACCCTCAACTAATGTTGAACAACAACAATGGAGGATACTACAGTGGAGACCCTTCCTAAAACTAAGATCCACTTAACCAAGGGAAGCCTACAATCTCATAAAACTAGTGCAATATTCTAAGGTCTACAGATTTTCAAGCCATTCATTCACCATTAAAGCATGAATATAGATTGAACTTAAGTGAAACATTGGAAATAAGCTTAGACTAATTTTACAAAGTAGTTTAACATCAATAAACAACAAAAATTATGAGTCAAGAAGTCATCAAACATAACAACATACTCCACCATAAAAGAACAACATATATTAATAACTAAAAGAAAATTAAAACTAGAAATGAAAAGATAAAGTCTAATATTGGGAGAATGAATCATGCACACATGAGAAGAAAACACAAGAATCCATCAAAATAATGTTATTCTCATTAATTCTCTATAGCATACCTTTACACAACAACTCATCTCTCTCTTGAAAATGAGAGGATGCCCCTATTTATAGTTTTCCAAAAGAAAAATAAATGGCCAAGATTCATTCACATTGTGTGGCTTAGATTCATTTTACATTAGGGTTTCACCTACCCCCAAATATATGACAATATAAAAATAAACTCTTGTCTTTTTCCCTATTTTGTCATCTAGTCTATTTTGTCACTTAGTTATTTTGACACTGTAGCAATTTTTTCTTCTAGTGACTACCATCCTTTATAATTATATTGTCAAATATTCTTCATCTATGACTGGATTTCCTTCATATTTCTTGAGAGTAGCCTACTCCAAAAATTTCTCAATTAGAGCCTAGAGTTTATCCCATTCCGTGATGTCGGATTGAAGGATCTGGAAGGATATCTTCTTGAGCCTACCAGTCATCTGCTCCCCATACTTGGTGCACTTCAAGGTTGCTTTGATGATCTTCTTAGACTAGGTAAAAGCCCTTGCAGCAAAATCCATTAATTTAGTGACAATGAATTTGTAGCCCCCTGTTCCATATTTTTATGGAAGAAAGGTTTAATCTTTTCTAAATCCAATTTCAGAGCAGACATCTCATAATTCATCATCATTTTCAGGTAATCTTCGCTATCAACCCAGTGTTTCACAAGCCATTCAAGCCCAAGCTCTAGTTCACTCAAAACCCTCTCCAAGATCCCTTTTCTATAGTCTAGGGCCATTTTCCATGTTTCTACAAACCAAAGATCATCCTTTAGGAGTTTCAATTTATTTTCCCATACTACCCGAGAGAGCTTGAGAATGCTCTTGAGCTTAAGATACATGATATTATATAGCTCAAAGAATCTATCATTTTTTTTTATCATTTCATCTATCTTCTTTTGTAAACCTCGAGACTTGTTGAATATTCAGTCAGCGTGGCGGAGCGTCGAAGAGGATAGTGGGGATGTAATGGAAAAGGAAGAGCTAAGTATGATTGTCAGAGTAGTTGGTGAGGTGGAGGCGAGGTGGACTGAGATGTCCATGGTAGGTGAAGTTGAAACGGGAAAATCCTGGGAGGCGAAAGGTGGAGGAGTGGCAATGGTGACAGTAACAGTGAGAGCAGAGGTGGTAGGTGGTGAACGCGGCTGCTCAGTCTCTTCTTCTTCTTCATAGTTTTCCTCTTCTTGGATCATTGGCATCTCAAGTAGAAAAATCCTTGATATTCTTGCTCTTCTAGATGATTCTCTCTCATTGGACTTTCTAGAATAGACCTTTTGTTTAGGTTTACACTCGGGTGCATCCTTTCTCTTCTTTGATCTTGTTTTTGGTGGGGACATAGGGGCTTTTTCTAATGAGGTAGTGGCTGCACCACTATTAGTTTCACTCTCAATTTCGTCCTCAAGCTCACCATACATTAGCTTGACACCCTGCACCTTGAGTTGGGCAATTTTTGCATCCACCCACTATCTCCTTCTACTTTCAATAGGTCAAGTCAATATATAGATGTGAGTGACCTCCTTTTCATTCCAATCTATCACAAGCAAGGGCAAGCTGGCCACAACATTATATCTATCATCAACAATATTGTCTTCCTCCGCAACAATTTGGTCTGGCACGTGGAACAAGTTGACAGACCTAACAAATTCAGTGGTCATCCTCATATAGTTCCTCGTTCATTTTTTTTTTTTTTATCATTGCAATTGTCCCATAATTCTTCAACATGAGGTTGATGGGAATACCGTCTTCCAAATCATTTCATCGATTTTCTATATGGGTCCATTCTTCCTCAATCCATGTGAGGATCCAAGTTATACTCTGCCAGCTCTCAGTCTGACTATTTGGCACATTGAGTGACGGGGTGGGAATACATCCCTTTCTCGAAGATCAGGGGATATGGGATCCTAACTTGATGTTTATCACTCAATAATGTGTGGGTAGTTTGGAGTTGTCAAGAAACCTCTAGTAGGATGATGTGGTCATTTGGATAGCACAAAAGTCAATAGGGACTCCCTAAGAACCCTTCTACTCGAATATAAGTGAAATTTGGGAATTGTATGAATAGATATCCAAACCATTTGATGAAGTCCTTCGTGCTATGTGATACCATTCTTTCGAAGTGTCCTCCTATGAGTCTAATTATGTGCATGATGAAGGCATAATTCACCCTCTTGTACTCTCTTTTAAATTCCTATACTGCAAGTGGGGATAGCAATCATAGACCTTGAGTTCTCCTTTCTTTGTTCCTAGTTGTCCTCCAGTGAAAAGTACTTTGTACGAGAATTTCTCCACAAGGAGGTAGACCAAATATGAGGTCATATGAAATTGAGAGGCCTTTTTGACAACAATGAGCTGATTGTGCAAGTTGTCACTTATCATCTTGGCCCAACAAAACTTGGCCTCCCCTCGGATGATCTCCTCAACAAAGACGAACATCCATTCTTCGAAGAAAGCAACAGATAGTAGTCCCATTCTTCTTCTTCTTAATAGAGTAACCAAATCGTGGTATTATTCAAATAAATCACTCCTGAACAACTATTGGGGTACCTTGTTTGCACTGCCTCTCTTATCCTTCAACCAGTGCTGGTTAATTATCATTTTCCATGCTATGGGGTCATGTTTCCACATTTTTCAGCATACTCTTTCATTACCACCTCCATTATGTCAAATGTGGGGATGTGAAATGTGTGTCCAATAGATTTTGTTGACAAATCTGCCAGTACCCTCCCATCATAGTCAATAATTTTTCTATTGGAGTGGTAAGCTTCTTGGCAGACCATGACTAGCTCTAGAGTAACCAAGGCAAAAGGGAAGCCAACTGCATTGGCAAGACCACTTGCTTTGATCTTTCGGGAATTCTCCATAGTAGGGTTGACCATCACCCTTTTCTTGAACTCATCAATGTTCACGTGCCCTGAGTTTGTATCTGATATAGTGTCCCAAGTAGATAAATTCTTGGAGGTACACTCCACTCCATGAAATTGATACTTTATTTGATTCTTTTCCTCTTTTTTCCTTGGCGTACGTGCATGATTTTTTTCCTTTATTAGCTTTCTCAATTAACCTCCTTGATGGACCAACAAAAGGTTCCATAAATCATGCATACAAAAGATGCAGTAAGTGCATTTTTTATATGAATCGAAGCAAACATCAATCGAATTTTTCAAATCAAGCATTAGGTCAATTTATACATCATCAAAAAACTATGAAATTCATCTTTGTTCAACATTTGGATTTCATTTGGGTCTTTTACATGAATGCGGGTTTCCCCAGGCTGGAAGCTATCAGGTGGAGGGTAGTGAGAAATGGCTTTGGGGCCACGAAGACGCGTAGATAACCATTCGTAGTAGGAATCCCGCATGGGTAAGGTGGAATTCAAATTACTTGCAAGATGATTAGGCACTGTGGAAACATGTCATAAGGTACCTGGCATCATCAGATGATGATTTGATGCACTTGTGAGTTCAGAGCATGTGGGCACCATGAGGTTGAAAGACGTTTGGGGTTTAGCCGTTAAATAAAATCGCTCAGGAGATGACCACCTACATGTGGAGTTTTGCATTGTGAGATCCACGAGGGGCTTGGATGGCTTGGGTTGTGCTAACTCTTTGAGAAAGTGTGGAGGAGAATCATCAAGCCACCATCAAATGTTTGTCGTTAAGGAATGGTCTCGGGGGATGGCGGTCTATAGGCGGCGGTCGGCATAAGCAGGGCCACACTAAACTCTTTGTGTTTGTCAAATTTTAGAATTTACAAAGGGAAATCATACTTGTGAAACCCAACATGTGGGGAGATGTCGTCCTTTGGCCATTAAGCAATGACAATAGAGGAAGGTCCATCTACAGAAGGCCACTCATAGGGGTGAGGCCGCATTGAGCTTTAACTTAGCATTTTTTGTTGGAAAAATCCCAAGGTGAAAAGGCAATGAAGGGAGCAAAGTTCGCATTGTAGAAAGACTAAATTTTCTGCTAAGAAACAACAACCTAAGGAAGGAAAGCCACATCCAGTGGCCCGAAATGGCATTTGAACTTGGTGAATTTTGTACGTAATGGGCTCGGTCCACTCGATGGCCATGGTGAAGGTGGATCCCTCACTATGGGGAGTCATGAGTTCTTGGCCATAAGATAACGATGCTTGGTGAATGGGCTCCCAACAACATCCACTTGTAAGAACCAACCCGCATTGGAATTTTAATTTCATGGATTTTTCTAAGTCTTAAGCTCGAAAACCTTATGATGACGAAAAACGAAGAATCGACAATATAGAAAGTTGCAAGGGCTAGGTTGTTCATCAATAGCCATTGGAGGGCGGCCACCCACAAGGGGATCTCATATGGGGATTCCCACACAACTTTGATGACTTAGCTGATTTTCTTAGGATTTTCAAGAATCAATAGGGATGGTGGGAGTGATGGTGCGGGCCGCAATGGGTCCTCCATCGTGTGAAGAATGATGAAATAAGAGTAGGGTTCCACATGATTGTGAAGACGTTTTTCTGGCTAGTTGGAAGGATTTTCAAATGATGGATCAAGTATTTCATGTGGAGATGAGGGTTGTGAAGGCCACCAGGCAAGCCAAGGTTTTGATTTCCAAGATTTTAAAATGAACTATGTCAAACCCAAAACCCTAGCTTTAGAAAAAATACCTCTTGAAACTTGAATGTTGACTTACTAGGAAACAATCCAAAAATTTGATGGAAACTTAGCCTGAATTCATAGTGTGATCTTTGTGTGGGCACGAGCTTCTCCTTCTTCGGCAAAAATTCAAAAACCCAATACGACAACAAGTAAGGTAGATGGGTTTGCGGAAACCCAATTCAGGTCGGCCATCAATAGAGTCTCAGATGATGAATGTAGTAGCGGACCCTGCAATGTGGATGGATGCTAGGTCTTAGCTGCTAGCTAGCGAAAGAAAGATAATGGAGACCCACATGAGGAGACCCGCAAATGCGGGTCCGTAGGGCCTGGAGGATGCTAGAGAAAAATGCCAAGGGAAACCCTTAGGTCTAAACTCATAGGGACAAAATACTTAGCAAATTTTGGGGTGCATTAAATTGGTCAATTTGAAATAGGTGACTTTACTGCACATGACCAACTTAAGCTCAACAATAGGGCACACAAAATGAGGCAAAGTAAAAAATGACCTAATGAAGGCCCAAAAGGAAAGAGGGGGGTCCCCAGTTTAAACGGGGCATGTGTGCTATAGGCACAACAAATGGTGACTCCACTGGGAGAATGCTCCTGAGCATTCTAAGGGTAAGAATTCATCCCAAACCTAGAATCTATGGTTTCACAAACTAGAAGTTGGTTTAATTAAGTGAACTGAAACTTAAGAGAGGAAAAAATCCTTAGTTGAATCGAATCATGAGGTATCTCAGAAATGTGTGTAGTTGGTTCATTTCTTTTCTTCAGAGACCACAAAATACAATAGTCAATCAGTCAACACAATCTATGTAAGCTATCTAACCCCAAAAGTAACTTAGACATTGCTTCGCTACTAATCAGGCATCCATAGCCCTAACGAGATTGTTGCTGTGACCCCACAAATATTTTTCTAATACTAGTCAAGCATTCATAGCCCCAATAGATTTTCTTGCACACCCAAAAAGTTTCCTACTTCAACATTTCTTTTCTTTTTTATTTTCTTTTGATATTTTCTCTTTTGGTACTTGTTTTCTCAACTACATTAGCACTAAAGCTTATAGTGGGCTTGGAATCATAGTGGTCACTGGAGTAGACTTAAGATTTTTTACTTGTCGGAGCTTCATGAAGTCTATCACCCGGCTGATCAAAATAATTTAAGGTGTGTATCATGTATAATCTGAGAAAATTGTGAAGGGATTCAATTGAGGGTTTTGTCCTAGAGCAAGTTATAGTAATTTAGAAACTACATTCAATTTTCTAGAGATTCTATTCTTACATATTTTTGAAATAATATACACAGCTTATTCAAATTTTTATGTCAAGTTGCCTAACTCTGATTTTCTAAATTTTCATTGCCACTTAAGGGCCTATTTTTTCCATGATGATCCTGCACATACCCTATTCTTCTTCATCACTAGGGGCCTTTTCATCCTACTTCTCCTCTTCATCTGAGTCTTGTATTTGCATAACTCTTTTTTTGTTAGGCTCAACAAAAGCAATATTTTCTTCAATGATGTCTTCCTTTTGGGGCACCCTTTCTTCTTCATGTTCAATTTCCACATTGCATTTGGGCTAAGAAACCTTTTCATGAACATCCCTTTCTTCTTCTTTATCTTTTTCTTTCTCTTTCTCCTTTTCAGGAGGCACTTTTCCTTATGTCGATGTTTCTTGTCCCAATCCCTTGTCTTGGTTGGTTCATGGAGGTTCCTCTAGGATTTCCACATCTGTGTTTGTGTCTACTTTCTCCCCTAGGGAGCGGTGTTCTTCCAGATTATCCTTTTTGCTTGCTTCTTTGTTTTGGTGGGAAGCTCTTCATTTGGCTCTAGATATGATGGTTGATTACACAACACTCATTAAGAGCCTTAGCGTCCTCTTCTAAAGTTTGTGACCTCTCCTCATTAGAGGCCACCTTGTGCAGGTTAATATTTAGCCCACCCTCTAGATGTGTAAAGTATTTGTCTCCATCAAAATCCTCGGGCTCCTCAGCTACTTCTTCTATAGCCTCCTTATATCGCTCAGCATGGAGCCTTTCCATCTCTTCTGAGATCTACATTATGGCCTCCATTTTGGGTGGTTCAGTTTGCGGGGGTGGGAGAGGCAAAGGGATAGCAAGCGACACCATAAATTTCTGAACCTTGGGGTGAAGGATTACTATAGAGAGCTCAATAGGCATGTTTCTGCATATATGTTGTGAAAGATTGCAACAAGATGGGTGGTGGCATAGATATTGAGGGCATCAATGGCAAAAAAGTTGAGAGGGTAGACAACGGTGGCAAGAGTGACAAAGAGGATAGTGGGGATGTAGTGGAAGAGGAAGATTCAAGTACCATTATTGAAGTAGTTGGTGAGGTGGAGGCGAGGTGGAGTAAGATGTCCACGATGGGTGAAGATGAAATGGGAAAAGCTTGGGAGGTGGAAGGTGGAGGAGTGGCAATGGTGATAGTGGCAGGAGGTGTGGAGGTTGTGGGTGGTAAACACGGCTGGTCGGTATCTTCTTCTTCTTCATGGTCTTCCTCTTCCTATAGGGTGGGCAGCTCGAGTACAAACATCCCCAATCTTCTTGCTCTTTTAGATGGTTCTCCCTCGATGGATTTTCTAGAATACACCTTTTGTTTAGGTTTACGCTCGGGTGGATCCTTTCTCTTCTTTGATCTTGTTGTTGGTGGGGACTTAGGAGCTTCTTCTAATGAGGCAGTAGTTGTGCCACTGTCAGTTTCACTCTCAAACTTATCCTTGAGCTCACTATACATTAGCTCGATGCCTTGTACCTTGAGTTGAGTAATTTTTGCATCCACCCACTATCTCATTATACTTTCATTCCAATCTATCATAGGTAAGGGCAAGTTGGCTACAACATTATATTTGTCATTAATAATATTTTCTTCCTCCTCAACAATTTGGTCTAACACCTGAAACAATTTGACAGACCTAAAAATTTGAGCAATCTTCCTCATATAGTGCCTCATTCGTACTTCTTTGTTGTCATTATAGTTGGCCTTGAAGTCTTCAACATGAGGTCGTTGGGCATACTGTCTTCCAACCCATTTCTTCAATTTTTCATATGGTTCCATTCTTCCTTGGTCCATGTGAGGATCCAAGTTATACTCTATCAACTCCCACTCTAAGTATTCAACATATTGAGTGACGGGGCATGAATACATTCCTTGCTCGAAGGTCAGGGGATATGGGATCCTAGCTCGATGTTTATCACTCAATAGTGTGTGGATAGTTTGGAGCTGCCAAGAAACCTCTAGTAGGATGATGTAGTCATTTGGATAGTACGGTAGTTGATAAGGCCTCCCTGAGAACCCTTCTACTCAAATATATGTGAACTTTGGGAACTATATGAACAAATATCCAAACCATTTTATGAAGGCCGTCATGCTTTGTGATACCCTTCTTTAGAAGTCTCCTCCCAAAATTTCATTTATGTGCACGATGAAGACATCATCCACCCTCTTGTACTCTCTTTTGAAATTTCTATATTGCAACTAGGGATAGTAGTCATAGACCTTGAGTTATCCTTTCTTTGTTCCCAATTGTCCTGCACTAAGCATCCTTTGTATGAGAATTTCTCCACAAGGAGGTAGACCAAATATGAGGTCATATGAAATTGAGAGCCCTTTTTCATGGCCATGAGCTGATTGTGCAAGTTGTCATTGATCATCTTGGCCCAATGGAACTTTTCCTCCCCTCAGATGATCTCCTCAACAAACTAGAAAATCCATTCTTTGAAGAAATCAACATTTGGTAGGTCGATTACTCCTTAATAGAGTAACCAAATCATGGTGTTGTTTGAAGAAATCACTCCTGAACAACTCTTGGGGTACCTTGTTGGCACTACCCCTCTTATCCTTCAACTAGTTCTAGTTCATTATCCTTTTGCATGGTATGGGGTCATGTTTCCACATGTTTTCAACATACTCTTTTGTTACCTCCTCCATTGTGTCAAACGTGGGGATGTCAAATATGCAGCCAATAGATTTGGCTGAAAAATCTGCTAGTACCCTCCCATCATAGTCAATTATTTTTCAGTTGGAGTGGTAAGATTCTCAGTAGGCCATGACCAACTCTTGAGAAACCAAGGCTGGAGGGAGTCCTACTACCTTGGTAAGACCATTTACCTTGATCTTTCAGGAATTCTCCGTAGTAGGGTTGACTATCACCCTTTTCTTGAACTCATCAATGTTCACATTCCCTAAGTTTGTATCTGATATGGAGTCTCAGGTAGAGGAAAGCTTGGAGTTCCAGTTTATTTCTTATTATTTTTTCACACGGGCTGGAAGGCTTAAGCCACGTGTATTGCCTTTAGGTGGGCCTGATACTTTTATTGAAGACTGCAGGCAGTATCATAAGGAATCAATGATGATCAATGAAACATGTGGAAACATCACAACCATTTCTCATGTGTTAGTTCTAGTTTATTTTTATTAAAATAAAATAACAGGTTGGTGGGCAATTTCCATGTGTCATGATAGGTGGTGGGCCTAGTGTTTATATGTGGCCAACAAGCAAAGATTCAAATGGGACTAATAGTGGGTATCGTTGCATGTGTCTTCATCTGAGTTGTTCCCCGTGCACTTGTTCTATTTATTAAGGTGAAAAGGTCACATGGGATAGTGGGAATTGGACATGTGTAACCTTTCTATGGTGGTCCATATATCTTTTGTAATCACCAAACATTACTAAAGAAAATATATGGTGACTTTGGGGTAACATGGTCCAATCTGCACCATTCCCCGCCACCCCATTAGTTTTTATTTAAATACTTATAAAGGAACACGGGCTAGCGGGCACGATGACATCTATTGCTCCATGGAAGGGCCCGTTGGGTTTTAATAATGACATTTACTCCAATAAGGATTCAGATCGACGGTTGATGGTGGGTGACGTGGACTATCTTGACCAATCCCCACCATCCCATAAGGGCCCTATTTGTGGCTTCCATTTATCAACAGGCAGGTGGGAGACTGCTACATGAACTACTTTGAAGCATCCAATACACTTTAGCAGAGATAAAATACTGCTCAAATTTGGCTGAAACTACATTAAGATTTAAGAATGTCGCTAAATTTTAACCGAGTCTTTGGCACTAATTCAAGATTTGGGAAATTCTTGTAGTTGCGGCCATCAATTTTGTTAGGCATTGCTACATGTGGCATGGAGAATTTGAGGAAAGAAAGAGTATGGGTTGATATTATGAGGAGAAATCATGATTGCTCCCCTTTATCTTGTGCTGGTGAATTATGAGTAAATTGATTCCCATGGGTGAGCGGGTAAATGTGACATGAAGTGTTTTATCAAGTATTAAGTATGTGATTAATTATACAGATGGAAAGGGTGTTCATCCACTTGAGTTTTGATTAGGGAAAAGGTATCTATCGCATGAAAATTAATTTTTTCATAGTTAACCATTCTAGTTGATTACCCGTTGATTCATTTCAGTGTGTGATCAACGGTTGAGATTCAAAATTAAAGTAGTTGGTTGATGGATCTCTTGTGCGAACTCCATTGGAACATTAATGAATACATGTTGTAGTTGGTATATTTATTGAAAATTTCCTACTTTTTATTCTCACCATTTGCTGATTAAGAGCCTTGGGATAAGCATACAAAGTGTTCTAAGTAATTGCAGGGTTTGAGCTAGTTATTTTACATAGAATGTGGTGTCTTTGTCCTAAGGAAATTTGGTGACTTTCTCCATCAACAATGGGTAAGGTGAGAATATTTGTTAGCCCAGCTCATAGGTCCAGGAGACTCCTTGAGTCTTAGAGTGTTGTGCCCAAGGAGGAGCAAGATGTGCCTAAGGTTCCTATAACACCAAAGAGGCAAGAGTTGATAGGAAATCTGCATGAGGTGTTCTCAAGCGTGAATATCATCCGAGGAGCTGAATTATCTCTGAGGAATTGGTTAAAGGCAAGGAGAAAAAGGTTGATAGGCATAAGAGGGAAGCCGCAAGGAAGAAAAAGTATCACAGAGCTTTCATGGAACATCATCAGTCTCCCATTGAAGTTTCAGATGATCCATCTGATAGTGGAGATGGAACTGACTCTAACTACTACCAGTATCTCATAGTCACGAGTAATTTGACTGATTCTGAGGATGAGGTGGTGATGGCTACTCCACTTGCAATAAGGACACTGAGCGAGCATTTTTATTTTGTCGTTGACTAGGCAGAATAGCACCCTACTCCCTTTCTAAGCTGATGCTTGGGTTTTTATCCTTTGTGATGACATGTTTCCTTTAGGTTGATTTGTTGTGATATGGGTTCTTTTTTTTCCTTATTTTGTGTTCATGGAAACTTCTATGGGTCTACGTGAACGTGTAAATTTTGATGTTGTGATGCAACACCTTTTCAAAGGCTGGTGGGAGTTCTCCAACAATTTTTTTTTGATATTTTTCTCCCCTGTGTTGAAAATGATTACTTATAACTTCTTGGGGAATATTTTGAAGTCTAGTTAAATTGAAAATGAAATGAAGTTAAATGTGATTATAATTTAGCCCAATATTTGTTGCTCCCTTATTCTATAAAAGGGATTTCAAGGTTGATTTTTGAGTCCTATAATGGTCTAGGTGAAGAGCTAGGTTCAAGAAGA
Organism: Sequoiadendron giganteum; assembly: GCA_007115665.2. Lineage (NCBI taxonomy): Eukaryota > Viridiplantae > Streptophyta > Pinopsida > Cupressales > Cupressaceae > Sequoiadendron > Sequoiadendron giganteum. Next base: position 264,583,194 of record CM021107.1, read on the forward strand.
GGTATACAATATAAATGCTAATCTATAGAATAGTAGGATTTCTAGGGTATAAGCAAAGTATGTAGTAATCTTAAAATAGTTCTATGCAAGCCACAAAAATGAGGGAAAATATTAAGTTCTTATACACATACTCTCTTATGTAATTTCTCCTGCAAGTTATGAATGAAAGGGTCAATGATCTTCTAGTTCATATTCAATTGTTCTGGTTGATTGTATGGATTTGTTTTGGCTTCAATTCAGCGAGTTGATTAAATTCTAAGATAAGCTCATAAATTTGTATGTGGGAGCATAAGATTTAGTAAGAAGTTATGTGTTGAACACAATAAGTTGCACACTACAATGTGGTGTGACAATAGTCTAATAATCTCTGAATAAATGGCTTATGTATTACTAGTTATTACATGATTTGATTCGATTTACTAATAGATAAAGCATTGCTCTATTCATTAGCATACTTTAGATAAACCAGCTAGAAATGCACCTAACAAGAGATTTCGAGTGAGAACAAAAAGCATTTAAAATACTTTCAATTATGGTGTGTAACTTTGAAGTTCCTCTCAATTCCTAGCACTAAGTAGTAATTTGTTCAAAGATTAGCCAAATCTTTGGTGAAGGATGCTTAGCTGTATCAAATAAAAATTTATCTTTGTATAAAATTACTTCTAAGGACTAAATATCTCTTAAGTGTAATAGGGAGTACCCTCCTAGGTTTCATAGAGCCTGAAGAGTAGGAGTAATGGCCTAAAAATCCTTACTTGTTAGTTGGCCACTAATTTTGATAATTCTTGAACATAAGGGTTGGCTACCCTTTAGAGGATTTCAAGGTTTAGCTGGAAATTAAAAAACCAACAAAATGGTGACTCTACTAGGGAGAACTTTGAGAAATACTTGATTGAAGATCCTATTTATAGACTGTTATATCATAGATTCAACAAGTTTGTGAATCTGAACATTTGGTTCAGATATTGTGAAGTTTTTAGACCTAGAAGTGGTTGTGTTGTAGAAAATTTCAAATAGTTTGTGTGACTATGCTTTTGGAAGAGACCAAAAAATAAATCTATCATCAAAAGAGCTTCAAACTGCTTGAAGTTCAGTGCTCCATGAAGAGATTTGGTGACTCTGTCTAAAGAACCTATTGAAGACGTAAAGAAAAGTTCTAGATCTAAAAAGTTGTCCAGTCAAGAAGAAAGGTTACTAGATGCCACAAGTTTCCAAGTATTATCATAATCTAGATAAAGTATTATAATGTGTAAAAGGTAATTTTATGAGAAGTATTCAAGAATTGAAGATAATAAATGGTTCCCTATTAAATAAAATTGCATTAAGAAATGGGATATTAGCAATCCTTTTCATACTTCTAATGTTTAATGTGTAATATCTGTAATGATTTGAGAAGTATGCTTATTTCTAAATTATGACTCTAAGAAAGATTTAAGGCATGAATATTTGATGTATATTTTAGGATTATGGTTAAATTAGTGAATGAGGCAATTGATGATCGTATTTAAAATTGATAGTGACTAGATATGAACATAAGAAGGTTTCCCTATGATATAGCAAGTAAAAGTATGCAGGGAAAATAGTTTTTACCATACCCTCAAAGGGATTTTAATATTGAAAGGTGTATTCCATTGGATTTTAGTGGTATTAAAGGTTTCCCAAACCTGATTCCTAAATATATTAGGAAACATTTACCCAAATTCACAGGGCAAAGCTCAGAATTAGCCTCTAATCATTTGCAAACATTTGTGGATGTGATGGGGGATTATAAGGTAAATCATGAGGATGTTGTCATGAAACTTTTTGTTTAGTATTTGAAGGATGATGATAGAAATTGATTCTCATATTTATTGTCCTATTCTATAGCTTCATGGAATTAGTTTATGATAGCTTTTTTACAACAATTTGGTGAAAGGGTAAACCCAAATGTGGTAAGAAAAAACTTTATGGAAATCCATAAAAACGAAGATGATTTGGTTACTACTTTCAACCTTAGATTTTCAAAGGAAATAAGGGATATTCCAGAAAGTATAAGACCAAATGATGTTGAGTGTTTAGTTGTGTATCTTGGTGCATTTGATAGTAAGATGAGTTATTGGCTAAGAGACAAAGAACCCACAACATTGCACCAAGAATATCAAATTGCTATGGATATTGAAAATAACTTGAAATATTAAATGATGAAAGGGTATAAGAAAAGCATTGATTACCCTAGCATAATTATTGCACCTAGACTTCATGGATCAGACAATAGAAATGATTGTCAAGAGTATAATGCTTCTTTTGCTATGATTTCTCAACCATCACAATATACAAATCATAGTAAGATTCATGATGAATATCAACAGAGTTTAAGTAAAATTCATCAGATGTCTTTTATTTAAAATTTGTATGAAATAAAAAGGCAAAAAGAAGAGTCACTCTATAATTTGTTCTCAAGATTCTTGGATGCTTTGCTAGAGGATCCTAAAAATATTAGACCTGGGGATTCAATATGCATTGATCTGTTCTATGAAATTTATGGTTCTCAATTGAGTAAATTCCCAAAGGAATTGAAGCCTCAAAATTTTGATCAAGTATTTGAGGATAAAGATTGTAGGAGTCAAATGTGATCATGTACAAGAGGTGATGTTTTAGAATATTAGTAGTGGTTGTCATATTGAGGAAAACCAAAAAATAACGCAAACAATTGGAGAAGGTATAGAAGAGCATGAAAATTCATTTTGTTCTATGGGTAAAAGTAATGATTGTAACCACTTCACAATTAGCACATATGTTGATCGATACAATGGTGATGAAAATGAAGACATAGGTTTTGAAGACAACATAGAGAGGTATGAACTACATCCTTGGGATATCCTGAATGGGGAAGAAGTAGAAGAGGTGAGAGAGTTCTTTCCTTACTAAGATTCGGTCACTAGAAGTGATGCATGTGTTGTTGAAACCTCATTGCAAATCAGGGGGCAAGATGTTAGAAATGAAGATTTGAGCATTCAGTCTTAACATAGTTTCAGTATTGATGGATTTCCTTGCTATAGTAACTATGATGACAATGGATATAGTCACTCCTTTGTTGACACTTTTTTCCCTAGTGGAATGGACCTGGAATATTCTGCTTCGAATAGGGTGTGTGAAAATGATAATGGAGATTTATATCTTCTTAAGAAGGAACAATCCTCCTCCTATGGAGAGTTTTCGGAATGTGGATCAAACTTGTGGGTATGTGCAGGATCATCATGGGCCAAAAAGTGGCGATATGTAAGTGATCTGATGACCCATGTGGCTGACAACCTTGTTTTTACCATAAATTGATGAAATAAAAAGGGTTTTTAGAGGAGACTATTAGATTTCCACCAATATAAATTATGTTTTGCTTTGAATTTAATAAATAATTATTTTTCATTTTCTATTTGAATTACGACTAAAGTCCTAATTGATAGGCTGATTTAAAAACATCTATAGCTTTCAAACGGTATCACATTTTTTGAATTTGAAACATGCATCACATTCTATGCTTCACATACTATAGGATTTAAAAAAAAAAATTGAATTTCATGAAGTTTTGACCAAGTTAAGGTGGTCAGATGTACGAGTTTTTATATTTTTTAAAAGTTGTAATAAAAAAATCATAATTAATTATTTACTTGGAAAAAAATTACAAAAAAATACGCATCACATCGAGACATGAGTCTTATACTTACATCTAAAATATTATAAAAAAATATTATCATTTTATTGTGGTTAGGGTGGTCAGACAAACACCTACTTTTTATTTTTTCCCTGAAATTCAAGTACTACTCCATTGAAATTTCAAATTTTCACCAAATAGATTTTTTTTAAATAAAAATAAACCTAGTAGTTTAGAAAATATATTAAATTTGGAAAAGATTCTATTCTTACATATTTTTGAAATAATATAGTTAACTTATTCAAATTTTTATGTCAAGTTTCCCAACTCTGATTTTTTTGAATTTTATTGCCACTTAAGGGCCTGTTTTTTCCATGATGATCTTCCACATGCCCATGTTGATCATTGATGATGTGAATAAAGTTGAAAATATATCTCTATGATCTTCTAGTGATTGTAATTATTTTTAATAGAATGATGATATGGAATATTTGAACCATCATGCTGAGGGAGGAGAAGCTTTTATAACAACAATGAATGTATGGCATAAACCCTTATTTGAGGAGCTTTCATCTTCACTAGAAATAAGAGACGGTGATCATTATTGGTACAAAAATAATCCACTCTTTGTTGATGACTCTGATGATGCATCCAATACGACATTGGAGAATGAAAATGAGCAAATAAGGCAACACATTGATGAGCTCCTCGAAGGTATTGTGTTTGGCTATCTTACATATAACATAGATATGGTAAGTAAATTTGAAGATCAACATGAGATTGAATTTTTTGCTTCTTCCTTTGTAGATTGTAACTACCCTTGTGAAGATGATCAAGAGGTACTTTATTCACAAGAGAGTTGTAGTGATATGAATATTGATAAGGGCACTCTTGCACAAGTGAGTGAACAAATGATATGGGATGCACAAATGGAATGTAATGAGAACATGCCACCAATGGAGCATGTTAATTGTGTGAATAATGAATAATCTGAAGGTAAAAATGTATGTGTTCAGTGGGTTGTGTTGGAAAAACAAGGATAGAAAACTGAGAGGGGGGTGAATCGGTTACCAAAATCAAGCATATACAACATTAATCAATCCTTATATCAAATATCTGATAATTAATAATGCAAGCGTAAGAACAACACATCAGAGACACATGAACACAAATATTTTATACATGGAAACCCTATGAGGGGAAAAACCACGGTGAATGTTAGTCCACAAGATTATACCTTGTTAGAAATATAATGAAGAATAAAAAGAGAATGCACTTGCATTCAGGCACACTGCCTTACATATAGTAATCAGATTAAATCCATTTGATGAATTTAAATTAAGAAAATAGCTTCTGCAAAAGCCTGATTACAGTTCTAGTTAGGCACACTAAAACCTCTTCAAACTCTTCCACGCTCTTCTCTAAATGATATAACCTTTATTTTCACTTGTACATCACTTTTACACTTGAGCACACTCTAAATGAGGAAAAAAATCTTGTATATATATCCGCTACATGAATTTGCATCCACTATTCAGTTGGCCATAATTAAGGAATAAATTACAACTAACGATCTTGATACATGAATAAATTTCAATGCATACCAATACAAGTCAACCATAACATATTGGGGACCCAAACAAACATCTCCAAACATTCCAAACAATAAAATATTAATCCTCATGGATCCGCAACATGCTAACACCACAATGTTGGCCAAGAACATGAACACTCAGGCACATATTGGAAAAATCTCTAATCACAAACACTCCAATCACTGCAGACATACACCAAGGATAGAGCATGATCTAGACTCATCCATGAACGTCATAGGCACATGAGAAACACATGATATTACCATAATTTCATCCGCTTTGACCAAGAACACCATCTACAGAGACTGAATAAATGTAGGCACATAGATCATCATAACTTTCACAAAACTTCATGCACACCACTAAAAATTTCAGACAACATACTAGAAAGGTTCAACACCAAACCCTTTGAAGCACACCTTCAAATCTTCAACACACATAGCTTTCTAACATTCTAACCTTCTCAGCTCCACTGGCTTCTTGTACTATATATTTTACAATTTTCTCAATCTCCTCGACATATACAACCTTAAGCAAATTAAAATGCTAATAGTGATGACACAACCACAACATCCAACAATCTCCCCCTTTGGCGTTGATGGCAACACATGATGTGAAAAATAATACCATCAACCCAACTAACTCTTCTTCAACAAACTCTCCTTGAGACTGTGCACTTTTTGTTTCCTTCTTCTTTCCCACTTTTTCACATTGCTTCTCTCCCCCTTTGACAGAAATGAAAAAGGTACATATGCTCTGATTTCAATCTTGAAAACATCTTACTACTCCCACTAAGTAGAAGTCACCACAACATCAATCCAGAATATGATATAGAAATGAATTCCAGACTGATACAAATACCGACATTTTAGTTCTGATTAGCAAGGGTGTTAGAATTGGCTATGGCTGCCAATATCTTTGGACCAAATGGAAAGAATAAGAAGAAATAATATGAATGTGACAAGAATAAAATGTATTCTCATCAATATGATTCAATGATATGATATGATTGATTTACAATGAGAGACCCCTTGGTTATATATCCAAGATGAGAACATAGAAGGGCATAAAATTATGACAAGTGTCGTAATCTTATGACATGAGACAACTACGAAAATCTATCACTCCACCTAAAGTGGCAAAGTGATAATGTGATAATCACCACAAATGGTGGATCACCCACAAAAGGTGGAGAGGTAATCACATGATATGTCCACGAAATGTGGAAGTGATAAAGTAATAACATGATAATTCCACCAAAGGTGGAAAAGCTCCAACTACCTCCTATGTGGTCCCTAAGTAAACTTAACTAAGGTGTAATCATGACCTAGGACAAGGTGCAACAGATTTAATTACACCAACACCCCCCCTTAAGTGAAACTTAGGGAGAATGTACACAACAGAAAAAAATGCAAGATGGGTCTCGACAATGAGGCCATGTTAGGTACCCATGTACAAATGCAAAAGAAATCTCTCACAAATGAAGAAAAGGAGAAAACCTAGTGGGAAAAAACTCCTCCCCAAAAGGGGGATGAAATACAATAATGATATCCATCACAAATCCAATCAATCTCCATCCACACAAAGGATGAAAAGAGAGACCATTCAGCCCCCCATAATGAGATAACCTATTGGAAGAGAAGCACTAGAAGTACACTATGGAGTAACACTCGAATCCTCAATCTAGCAAGCAAGGAAATATACTCTTGTCTGCTACTGAAACCATATGTGAGTCACTGATTGACTCAAGGTGGAATCATGATAAAGCAATAGTAGACCCGATGCCAAGGAACACTAGAAAACTCGGAAATTAGCACAGCTCTGGAATCTATGAAGCAACAGTCAATTGAGAAATGATCTAGAACTGAAATGAAGTGTAGAGAAAATGCAAACCTAATGCACACAAAAAAGGAAATAGTGCATGCATTGATGAATGTTCACATCTACCTCTATGATGAAAAAATCTAAAAAAATGATCTACACCACTATGAAATGCTCAAAACTAGATTTTCGTTGATATCTCGTTCTCCAAAAATGGACACCGTGGCCAAAAGTTATGAATTTTTCAAAAACATTGAATTTAGCCTGGAGGAAATGGGTTTTCTAGCAAAAAAGGTTTACTTATGATTTGATTTCTAAAAAATCTACTCATTGTTTGTAGACAAAAACAAAAACCCAAAAATATTTTGATGCTAAAAACAAAACCCAGAAATCGTTTTTTGATCCAACAATCAAAAGATGAAAATTTAAAATTTTTTTAACCTTCAGCCAGGAGAAAAATGATGCACGATGCTTTTTGGATAGTGATTTTCTCTAGATTTGTGCAAGATATACAAAATCTAAAAGATACCTAGTTCAAATTTTGACCCTGGCTACAAAACCCGGAAATTGTTTTTCTTGCAAATGAGTGAAACCTAGATTTTTGAAGCAAAAGATGATGGCTCTAATAAAAAACGGCTTGCAACAAACCCTTGTTTGTCAAAAATATAAATGGTGATCAAATTGAGTGAAACAAAAGCCAAATTCGACTTTCTCGAGCCTCCTGGACGCAATGGTGGGCTTAGATTTGCACTAGCAAGCTCCGATATGAACCTACAATAAAGAGCCAAAAATGGAACATCCCCAGATCTGGTATCTCTCTTCAGAAAAATATTCTCCAATGGCACCCAACCCGCTCTGATACCATGTTAGAATTGGCTATGGATGTGAAGATCTTCGGAAAAAATCGAAAGCACAAGAAGAGAGAATATGAATGTGACAAGAATAAACTATATTCTCATCAATATGATTCAATGATATGAGATGATTGATTTAAAATGAGAGACCCCTTGGTTATATAGCCAAGGTGAGAACATAGAAGGAAATAAGATTATGGCAAGTTTCGTAATCTTATGACATGAGACAACTATGAAAAGCTATCACTCCACCTAAAGTGGAAAAGTGATAATGTGATAATCACCACAAATGGTGGATCACCCACAAAAGGTGGAGAGGTAATCACATGATATGTCTACGAAAGTTGGAAGTGATAAAGCAATAACATGATAAGTCCACCGAAGTTGGAAAATATTCAACTACCTCCTATGTGGTCCCTAAGTAAACCTAACTAAGGTGTAATCATGACCTAGGACAACGTAAAACATATTTAATTACACCAACAAGGGGAAATTACCCCTAACTTGACTCTAGGGTACTCAAAAATATCCTTAGTCAACGTCTTTGTAAAGATATCTACAATTTTCTCTTTGGTACATATGTACTCCAGTCTGACTTCTTTGTCACTTACTTCATCTCTCAAGAAGTGATACTTGATAGATATATGCTTTGTCTTTGAATGCAATACCGGATTCTTAGAAATGTTAATGGTGCTTGAATTTTCATAGAGTATAGCAATGGGTTCTTCATACTCAATTCTGACATCTCTCAACATTTGCTTCATCCATAATACTTGGGTACAATTGTTTGCAGCAACAATGTACTTTTCCGCGGCAGTAGATAATGAAACTGAGTTTTGTTTTTTGCTTAACCAGGATACCAGCTTCTTACCTAAGAAGAATGCACCACCACTGGTACTCTTCCTATCATATATATCTCCTGCCCAATCAATATCAATAAAATTACTTAGAGTAAGATCATCATTCTTAGGATACCAAAGACCAAGATCAGCTGTCCCTTTTAGATATCTGAATATTCTTTTCACATCAATCACATGGGACTCTTTAGGATCAACTTGATATCTAGAACCCATGCACACAACATGCATTATATCTATCCTTGTCTAAGTCAAGTAGATAAATCTACCAATAATCGATCTATTCCTTGTTTGATTTTCTTTAGGGGATTCATCATTCTGTGTGAGTTTACATCCAATCACCATAGGTGTACCAACAGGCTTTGCTTCTTCCATGCCAAAAATTTTCACTAACTCTTTTACATATTTGGACTGAGATATAAAGATCCCATCTTCTAACTAAGTGATTTGCAATCCCAAAAATAATTTTAGCTCTTCTATCATTGACATTTCAAATTCATGTTTCATTTCATCAGCATACTTCATACACAAATCATCATCCCCTTCAAAGATAATATCATCAACAAAGACTTCAATGATCAATTCTTTGTTCTCATCCAACATGAAATACAAATTGATGTCAGCCGTACCTTCACAAAATCCAAGGTTGAATAAATATTTGTCCAATCTAGCATACCAAGCTCTATGAGCTTGCTTTAGTCCATACAGAGCTTTCTTCAATCGGCATACCATGTATTTTTCATCAGTCAACTAAAACCCATCTAGTTGTTCAACATAAACTTCATCTTCTAATTCGACATTCAAAAATGTTGATTTCACAACCATTTGATAAACTTTGTAGTTCTTGAAAGTAGCATAAGCAATGAATAGTATAACAACCTCAATTCTAGCAACAGGAAAAAAAATTTCTTCAAAATCAATACCTTCCATCTATGAGTAACCTTTGCAAACCAATCTTCCTTTGTTTCTAGCCACATCACCTTGTTCATTCAGCTTATTTTGGAACATCCACTTTGTTCCAATCACATTTTTGTTCTGAGGTCTAGGAACAAGATCCCATGTATTATTCTTATGTATCTGCAATAGTTCTTCTTTCATGGCTTTCATCCAATGTCCGTCCTTACATGCTTCACTTATATTTCTAGGTTCAACTTTAGAAATTAGACAATATTCTTCTAGAATTCTTCTTCTAGTTTGCAAACCTTTGGTTTTGTCTCCTATGATCTGACTATCAGAATGATTTATTCTCACATACTTAGGAGTTTTGAAGTTTTCTCTTACCTCTTGTTCTTGTGATCTTTCTTCTACACTTTCACTTGTTTCTACTTCTTTATTTTCTTGATTCACCAGAACGATCTAAAGATGATTATGTGTCTGAGCATCATTTTCAGAATCATCATGTTGATCATCTGAATCATAATCACTGACTCTGGATGATTTACCAATATCTTCATCAACCTTAACATTTGTACTTTCAACCATTTTCTTCAACCTTTTATTAAAGCACCGGTAAGATTTCCTTTTAGTAGAGTATCCTAGGAAGATTCCTTCATCACTTCTAGCATCAAAATTACCTATATCATCATCTATCTTGATGTAGCATTTTCTTCCAAAAATTTTGAACTATTTGACAGTAGGCTTATAACCGAACCATAGCTCAATAGGTGTTTTACTTAAATTATTGTTGACATTCACCCTATTAATAGTATACATAGTAGTACTTACAACTTCTCTCTAGTAGAAATGAGGAACATTTTCTTCCAGCATCATGTTTCTAGAAGTGTCTAGAATGGTTATGTTCTTTCTTTCAACAAATTCATTCTATTGAGGGGTCCGAGGAGCATATAGTTGTCTTTGAATACCATTCTCTTCACAAAAATAATTGAATTTCCGTGAAGTAAATTCACCACCTCTATCTAACCTTAGACATTTGATCTTTTGACTTGTCTCATTCTCTGCCATAGCTTTAAAACTTCTAAACTTTTCTAGTGCTTCATGTTTTCTCTTAAGAAAGCAACCCATATCATTCTAGAAAAATCATCAATGAGTAACATAAAGGACCTTTCACCTTGTAGGCTTCTGAGTCTGGAAGGACCACATAGATCAGTATGTATCAAATTCAGTACTCCGCTAGAGTTGTATTGTTTGCTTTCCCATCTGACATTCCTTGCACATAGTGTTAGTAGGCTTCACTAACTTAGGTAAATCTCTGACTGCTTGAGTAGAACTTATCTTGACAATGTTATCAAAGCTCACATGACATAACCTCTTATTCCATAACTAGCTTACATCAATTTGAGCAATCAAACAACTTTGAATAGTAGTACTTAAATGAAAGATATTACCTTTTGTCTTTGTTCCCAAAGAAATTATATTTCCTGAACTTCCTGTTATTCTGCACTTACGATTCTTGAATTGCAGATTTTAGCCTTTGTCTACTATTTTTCCAACACTCAACAAGTTATTCTTTAGGCCTTCTACATATATAACATCATCACTATTGTGCTTACCATCAAAATATATAGTGCCTCTGCCATGAATCACACCAGAAGTGTTATCACCAAACCTCACTACACCACCATCATAGTTTTCCAAGCTTACAAATTTTCTTTTGTCACCAATCATATGATGTGAGAATCCGTTGTCAATTACCCACTCATCTTTCTCTTCAACTTTGGCTGCAAGAGCTTTCTCAACATTTACATTACTAGCAAATTTAGTGGACACCTGACCATTTTCTTTGATAGCAATAAATACCCATTCATCTTCATTTCCAGTTTCTTTATTATATTCTTCATCAGTTACACCTTCTTCAACATAATAGCATTTTCTTTGAAATCTAGTATTCTTAGACTTATATTTTGAAACTCTTTGAGGACATCTAGAAGCAAAATTAACTATCTTACTACAAGAAAAGAATTTAATAGGTAACTTTCCTTTGTACTTACCATGACCTCTTGATTCTCTTTTCAAAATCAATGCTTCCAGTTATTCCAATTTCATTTCTTCATCTTCAATTCGCTTCATCTCATCTTAATATTTGAATGTTCTCTGGGAACTCTCTCCTAAATCATATCTCTTTTTCCTGGATATAGTTGCCTTGAAAGTAGATTCAGTCTTAGGAACAGACTCACCAAATTCACTTAATTCAAATGCAACAAGTTTTCCAATCAACATGTCTTTTTTAATATCTTTCACTATTCTGAGTTCATCAATAGCATGAGCTTTTTTCTTGTAGGAAGAGGGCACGGATCTAAGTATCTTAGCCACAATTTCATCATCATTCATAGTTCCACCGGCACATCTAATGTCCATCACCAATTCATTTATCTTATGCGAGAAAGAAAATATTTTCTCATCTTCAATCATCTTCAAGCTCTCCCATTTTCCTTTTAGACTTTGTAGCTTAGCACTTTTCACTAGTGCATCTCTTTCATACAATGTTTCCATATTTTTCCAAATCTGATATGCAGTCTTCAAACCCATCACATTTGTCATTTCTGAATCTGTCAAAGCACTCACCAGTGTATCTACTGACCTAGTATTAATTTATGTTTGCTTGATCTCATCTTCAGAGGAGGGACCATTTCGAGGAATATTATATGTAAATCATGTCATCTGCCAGAAAGGTTCACCAATGCACCTAAAACGACATTCCATCTTGACTTTCCATAGAGAGTAATTTGTACCATCGAATCTAGGACTATCCTTTTTAAATGATTCCATCTCGGATCACCTCAAATTGTTAGGCTTATTTCAAAGGAACTAGCTTTGATACCAATTGTTGGAAAAACAAGGATAGACAACTGAGAGGGGGGGTGAATCAGTTGTTACCAAAATCAAACTTATACAACATTAACCAATCCTTATATCACAAATTTGATAATTAATAATGCAAGCATAAAAAAAACACATCAGAGACACATGAACACAAAGATTTTATGTGTGGAAACCCTGTGAGGGGAAAAACCATAGTGGATGTTAGTCCACAAGATTATACCGTATTAGAAGTATAATGAAGAATAAAAAGAGAATGCATTTACATTCAAGCACACTGCCTTGCATACAGTAATCAGATTAAATCCATCTGATGAATTTGAACTGAGAAAATAGCTTATGCAAATCCCAATTACAGTTCCAATTACGCACACTAAAACCTCTTCAAACTCTTCCACACTCTTCTCTGAATGATCTGACCTTCATTCACACTTGTACATCACTTGTACACTTGAGCACACTATAAATGAGGAAAACAATCTTGTATATATATCTACTACATGGATTTGTATCCACTATTTAGTTGGCCACAAATAAGATATAAATTACAACTGTCGGCCTTGATACATGAATAAATTTCAATGCGTACCAACACAAGTTGGCCATAACATAGTGAGGACAAAAAAAAACATCTCCAAACATTCCAAATAATAAAATATTAATCCTCATGGATCCACAACACGCTAACACCACAATGTTGGCCAAGAACATGAACACTCAGGCACATATTGGAAAAATCTTTGATCACAAACACTCCAATCACTGCGGACGTACACCAAGGATAGAGCATGATCTAGACTCATCCATGAACTTCATAGGCACATGAGAAACACATGAGATTGCCATACTTTCATCCACTTTGACCAATAACGCCATCTACAGAGACTGAATAACTGTAGACACACAGATCATCATAACTTACACAAAACTTCATGTGCACCACTGAAAATTTTGAACAACATACTAGAAAGTTTCAGCACCAAATCCTTTGAAGCACACCTTCAGATCTTCAACACATAGAGATTTCCAACATTCTGACCTTCTCAGCTCCACTGGCTACCTGTACTATACTTTTTACAATTTTCTCAATCTCCTCGACATATATAGCCTTAAGTAGATTAAAATGCTAATAGTGTTGACATAAATGACAACAATATATCAGCAGCACAACCACAACATCCAACAATTTGATCTTGAGAATAGAGCTAGAAATGATGAAGGTGCAGATGAATGTTCTTATCTCCCTATTGATCATGATTGTTTATGTGAAGTAGAAATGGAAATTTCTACTATAAATGAAAAGGATGACGATTTACTCATGGATGAAAGAAGGTTTATAAATGATAAGAATGTACATCATGAAAAATTTATGGAACTTGAATCAACATCATTGCCACCTGATTATGTTGAAGAATTTGTTGGTCTAATTGATATTGCAAAAGGATTTACCTTTGTCCATGAGTGTCTCTTTGATGATCCTATGAGTGTTGATTTGTTTGGGCCTATTCCTGAGGTATTTTTCTTTGAGTTGAATGTTTATTTGGAGAATGAGATAGAGTATGTTACTAAACCTGAGGTGAGTGCATTTACCCAGTCATTAGATGTCAATGATGCATATGACCTCTATTCCCATGATACCAAGGGATTTTTTGGTACAACACAGTTGAGGGATGTTCCTAGGTATGCTTTTCTCCTTTTTGATACATTTATCAGTTGTTTACATGGTACACAACAAAGTATTTATGATTTTTTTTAGTTTGAGATGAAAAATAAATATAAGATCAAACTTTGTGATGTTATTAACCAGGTTGATTATGAATGTTTCACTTTTCCAATTCAATTAGGCATGGTTGATTGTGTTAATCACAATGTAGTTGATTCTTGGGAAATTCTTGGTACAACTGTTGATCCATTACAGATAACAGAGGATAAATTTTTTGATAGAGGTAAAAGTTGGCCTTCAGTTTTTGGGCCCTAGGGGCCACCAATTTAAGGAGTAAAGCCCGTGAATTTGGAAAAGAAGGTTTCCTAAACTCCATGAGATGTGCATTGTATAGGCCTATAATTAGTGTATATAGGTTTGGTGTGTTTGGTTTATGTTGTGTCTGTTTTCCTTGTTCGAGCAGGCTCCTCGATTTTTTTGTTTTTGTTTTGGTCTGCTTCACCTTGAGATCTAGTTTCTCACCATACCCACCAGGGGTATGCATCCCCGAGCATGAGCCACTAGTAAAGCTCCTGAATTTTTTTGAGAATTTTTGATGTGTCTTTCCTTGTCATGGTTTTGTGCTTCTGAGCTTTTGGGTAGGGCTTAGGGTTTTAGGTAAAAAACCATCTTTTCAAAATTCATTGGTAATCACCATTAAGCATTTTAATTCTATGTTGACTCATCACACCTAGTTACCATTCACCTAAGTTATTTCTTGAGCCATTAAAATCATTACTTGCACTAACTTATTGGGTTAGATCTATCGGTCACCATCTATAAGTTAATTGTTTTAATTTTTCCATGGTCGGCCTAAATAATTCATGTTTAAAGACTGATGTATTAAGTCTTTCTTCCCAGGGGTTAAGTCTCATTGACCTATTTGCAGCCCCATTTTAAGAACTAACAATTTGGGCATGCAAAAAAATAAAAATACATGGTGTTCGTTCGATTGTCGCAAGTTGATATCGACCCCCCACATGCATGTTCCATTTTATTGCTTATTATTTTATTCACACGGACTGGCAGGCTTAATCCGCATGTCTTATGTTTAGGTGGGTTTGATTCTTGTATTGAAGACTGCAGGCGGTATCAGAAGGAATCAACAATGATTGATGAAACACGTGGCAACATCACAACCGTTCCCCGCATGCATGTTCTAGTTTATTTTTATTAAAATAAACTAATGGGCTGGCAGGTGATTGCCATGTGTCATGACAGGTGGTGGGCCTAGTTTTTCTATGTGGCCAACATGTAAATCTTCAAAGGGGATCGACAGTGAGTATCATTTTACGCATCTTCATCCTAGCCATTCCTCATGCACTAGTATGTTCTATTTATTAAGGTGAAAAGGTCACATGGGCTAGTGGGTATTGGACAAGTGTAATGTTTCTATGGTGAGCCATATATCTTTTGTAATCACCGAATAGTGCTAAAGAAAATCTATGGTTATTGTGGAGTAATGTGGTCCACTCTCCATCGTTCCCCACCACCCCGTTGGTTTCTATTTTAATACTTATAAAGGGACACGGGTTGGCACGTATGGTGACATCTATTGCTCCATGGAGGGACCCACTGGGTTTTAATAATGACATGTACTTTGATAAGGATTCAAATCGACAATTGATGGCAGGTGACATAGACTATCCTAACCAATCCTCGCCATCCCATGAGGGCCCTATTTGTGGCTTCCATTTATCAAAGGGTAGGTGGGTGACTATCGCGTGGACTACTTCAAAGGGTACGATACACTTTAGAATAGATAAAATATTGCCCAAATTTGGCTGAAACTACATTAAGATTTTTGAACATCGCCAAATTTTAACTGAGTCTTTGGCACGCATTCAAGATTTGGGAGATGCTTTTTGTTGCAACCGTCAATTCTTTCGAGCACTTGTACATGTGGGATTAAGAATTTGAGGCAAGATAGACTACGGTTTGATATTTTTAGGATTAATCATGATCACTCCCCGCTATCTTTTGGTGGTGAATTATGAGTAAATTAATTCCCACGGGCGAGCGAGTTATTTTTTTACATGCACATGGAAGTGTGCATTGTGATCCTGAGCTCTTCTACTTCTTACTCACTTTGTTTTCAATCACCATGTGAAAAGGAATTAAAGGATAGATCTTTACTTTTAAAATAGAGGAAAAATCATAGTTTGTTCAATCAATATTTATAGTTCTCTCTTGATTGCAGAGGAAGTACATACTCTTTTGTATTCTCAGGAGGATAAGGATAGTGTTAGTTATAAATTCTTGTCATTAGATAATATGTAGTAATTGCAATTATACAAGTGCTGGTGTAGTGACTAAACAAAATGACAAATCCTTACTTTCATAAGAGTGTATAGTGTTTAGTAAAATGAAATTTACTAAGTGATCTTGAAGAGTTCTTCTTGATGCCTTTTAATATTTGATAGTTCTTAGTTACACAGTACTCAATTAAAATGATGAAAATATCATTTTGATGATCCTATGAGTCTTATACATTCCTAAGGAGTTATCCTATTTATGCTTGCGATGTTTATGGCAAGTAATAGTCTTTTTATGTTCAAGAAGGAGTTAGTGTAGTTTGTAGTGGGATTGATTTTCTTAGTATCCATATGCAATTCCTTCATATGAAGTTAGACATGACAGTGTATCTTGGACATTGATATGATGCCTGGCTAGTGTTATAGATGACTTATCTTCATTGACGTTTGGTGATTTTTTCGTGTGATATTTTACAGTGATAATGGAAGGTATTTTTATCCTCATTATACATGACAGTGAATGTAGTTGTGGTTGTTTTTCGCTTGTGGATCTTGCTTGTAAATTCTTCTTTGATCATTGGTTTGCTTCAATATTGACCTACACATTGGAGTATACAACATGAGTGTAGATATGACATGAGTTGTTGCATATTTCTTAGTGTTATTGTTTAGCAATAATATCTAACAATGCACTCTCAATGTTAGTGCTCTAAAATTAGTGAAAGTGTTTAACAAACTATAGATATTTTCATGCTTCATTTCTTTATCACAGTTTATTGATCTTAGTTCAAGGAATAGTGATATTCTTCTAGTGTCAAAGATGAAGCAAATTTGTTGAAGACTATCCAGGAAGGCATCAACATAACTAAAAGCCACAATCAAACTAAACCCGAAACCATGCATCTAGATCCAAAGGTCGGGGAAAAATCAGTCATTTTTTATGGCATGGATTCTACCTGTATTGAACAAAGCAATGAGATCTTGAAACAAAATGATTATGAGCTTGATAATTTCAAAGATACAATACAACTTAATTGTTCAAGATCATCAAGCAGTGCTAGAAAATTGAACTGAGTAGAAGAATGTATGATAGTGCTAGATAGAGAGCATGAGGCCTCTTTGAGGGAAATAACCCCAAATATGATGGTTGTACATGAGATTTCAATTGGTGAACCTGGCATGACAGCACATTCAACTAAAAGACTTTTTGCATCCAAAATTAGTTGTTCTAGATAATCTAAAGTGTGTTGTTGGGAAACCACCTAAATTGCAACAATGCACAACTAATTTTGGTGATGAAACCATTGAATTACCTTCACAATGCTTTAATAGGTTCTTAAGACAACATTTTCCAACTTGCTTAGATAATTCCTTAACAATTGCTTGAGAATATTGATTTGAGACAGTGTCTTGATAGTGATGCAGTGCTTCCTTTTGTGGATTTGGTATGCACTTTGAGGTTTGGATGGTATTTTGTGTAATGCAATGGTATATTATAGATTGGTGTACTTGGTATATTAATGATCTTGCAATGTAGTGGTGTGTGTCACTTGAAACTTCCAAATGTTTTCTATTGTTTCAATCATTATTTCCAGTTCAAAGTGATATGATGTAGGTTTTCTATTTTTTTTATCATTCCTTTATCATTTTTTTCAAAGGGGAAGAAGATCAATCTTATATAGGGTTACTTGATGTAGGAGTATCCTTGGTCTTGGGTCTTGGAAATCTTGCATCAACAAAAAAATTTTATGTTCAGTTTTATTATTGTTATGTTCTTGTTCTTGTTCAAATTGGAAGATTCGGTGTTTCATCATCTTTGCTTACCAGATCTCATGGATCTATGGTTTCATCATGGAAATGTTCATTTACCTTATCCCAAGTTTTCAGCTTGATTGGATCTTTTTTTGACAAGTTATCGCTTTCAAATTAAGTGACATATTTTGGTTCTAGCCCTGAAATAATTTCAAACCTAATGGCTAGTTTGATGGATCGCGGATCCTTCCTGTAACTTGCAGATCGTCATGGTTTATTTTGATATATCCCATGGAGTCTCCCTAACCTTAATTTAAGGTCCACACTTCATCATATGCACCTGTCATGGAAGAATTTCAAATTTGAGGCCGACCTATTCATGCACACGTTATGTTTCCTTCATCGGAGATTGTAATGATCTTTGGCCGATGCGGATGTTTCTCGATCTGCAGACATGATACAAAGCTTGTAATAGATCATTAGGAATTTAGTCATTCAATTTCAGTAGATTAAGAGGAATATAGAATTCGATCTGTATGTCTCTCACTCGCATGTATGAGCATTGTATTATGAGCATTGTATTTTGAGCATGTTGTGTCAGGCATGTGAGCTGAATCTGTAAGCCCAGATGTGGCGGACTATATGTAATTGAATTTTCTAATAATAAGAGTTTTTGTCTCTACATTTTCCTCCATATTCTGTGTTTCTTCTATTGTGTGACTCTTTATACACAGTCTGGATTATTCTCTTTGAGTACCCTCCTACCGTGACTGCACCAAATTGGTATCAGAGCAAGATTCGTTCCTTGTGAGATCATCAAAGTTTGTGAAAAGTCTTGTTGAAGATTTATTGTGGGATGGCAGACTGTGGATCTGACCTACATCTGCAAAGGACTTGTGTAAAGATGGTGGGAAGAAGAAATGGTAGAGGAAATGGAGTTCATGGAAATGCAAACCCAATTGTAATGGAAATATTGAGAGAAATTGCTACTAGATTAGAAGCAATCGAAATGGCCTAGAGAAGATGTCGACCAGTTGATGATGTGAGTGACAAAGAAGTAGAACAATAGGAAGAAATGGAAAGAGAAGAGAAACTTGGCCTTGATTAGGGAGAAGAGAGGTTCATAAGAGCTCTAACTAGAGTGAACACTAAACCACATTTCAATCCACCGAATTATAATGGTAACTTGGATTCAAATGAATTGCTTGATTGGATAACGAAGATGGAAAATTAATTTCATTTCAAAGGTACCACAGAAAACAAGAAGGTGAAATTTTCTTGTACAAAGTTGAAAGGACATGCATCCCTTTGGAGGGAACATTTGTAGATAGATAGGTAGAGAAAAGGAAAGGAGAAGATAAAATCATGGGCTCGGATGGTGAATAAGTTGAAGACAAAGTTTATTCCTGTAGACTATCAGATTAGTTTGCTTTGAAAATTGCAAAATTTGAAGTAGAAGGATTCAAGTGTGACAAAGTATACTGAGGAATTCTACAAGTTGAATATCAGATATGGACATTCAAAAGATGAGATCGAACAAGTAGCTAGATATATGAATGGTTTGAGGTTGTCTATACAAGATGAGATCAGTTTTATTAAGTTATTGAGTGTGGAAGAGACATATTAGTGTGCCCTAAAAGTAGAAGAGAAGATGAATAAAAGACATGAACAGAGACAGAGAGGAAGAGGTGAAAGATTTCAGAGAGGAAGAATTTTCACTGGAGGAGGAAGAGGACCTTTTGTAGATCGAAATAAAGATAAGGAAGTCAGCAAGAATGATAATTCATACTGTAGAAATGATGGAAACTCTTACCAAAGAGGAGGATATGGTAGTTGAATAAAAAGTTATAGAGGATAGGAGAAGAGAGTATTCAAAGGAACTTATTATAACTATGGTGAAGAAGGACATAGAACATTTGAATGTAATAAGGGAGAGACGAGCAAAAATATAGAGAATTACAGAAGAATAGCCTTTGCTAAGGAAGATCATGTTGGATAATCTAATAAACTAGAAGAAAGATAATTTTTGGAGAAGAAAAGAATATTGTGTCAAAGTGAGATGGAGCAAGAACCGTTGCAGAGAAAGAATTTGTTTTGAACTAGATACAAGGTAGCTGGTAAATGTTGCAAAGTAATTATTGATAATGGAAGCTCAAAGAACCTAGTTTCTGAAGAAATGGTGACCAAATTGAAGCTAGAAAGACTAAAATAGCCAAATCCCTATCAGATAGCATGGATTCAAGATGAGCATTAGATACTGGTAAGTGAACAATGTTTGGTGAAATTGAAGAAAGGAAATTACCATGATGAATTTTTGTGTGATATCATGCCTATGGATGTATGCCATGTTTTTTTGGGAAGGCCTTGGTAGTATGATAGATAGGCTATTCATTATGGAAAGAAGAACATATATACTATTTTTTCAAATGGGATGAAGCAGACTTTGTTACGAATGTTAGAGTTTGTTTGGTTGATGGAAGGAGATTTCTAGATGGACTAAGACAAGAGAGCATGTGCCATGCCTTGGTCCCTAAGAAGGTTGAAGATGTGAAGCATGTGGAAAAATAACTAGAGGAGATAAAGGAATTGTTGATAGAATATGAAGCTATCATTTCAGATAATGTACCTAATGGATTGCCACCTATAAGGAGTATTATTCATTGCATGGATATGATTCCTAGAGCTAGTTTACCTAAGAAAGTAGCACACTGGATGACACCGGGAGAAAATGAAGAGTTTAGCAGACAAGTACAATAGTTGTTGACAAAGGATTGATCAGAGAAAGCTTAAGTGCTTGTGCAGTACCTGTTGTGCTATCACCTAAGAAGGATGGAGAATGGAGGATGTGTATAGACTCTAGAGCCATAAACAAGATCACAGTGAAGTATAGATTTCCTTTGTCCCAAATGGATGACATTATGGATTGCTTGAGTGGAGTTAAGTACTTTACAATGATAGATTTGAAGAGTGGATATCATCAGATCAAAATCAGAGAAGGGGATGAGTGGAAAACAACATTCAAGACAAATGAAGGATTGTATGAGTGTTTGGTGATGCCTTTTGGACTAACAAATGCACCAAGTACTTTCATGAGGTTGATGAATGAGGTATTGAAGAGATTATTGAGTAAGTTTGTGATTGTATATTTGGATGACATCTTGATTTTTAGTAAGACTAGAGAAGAACATTTGTTGCATATAAGACAAGTTTTGCAGAGGTTGAGAAAAGAGAAGTTGCTGATAGATATTAGGAAGTGTAGTTTCATGAAGGAAGAATTGGTATATCTAGGATTTGTGATATCTTTGGATGGACTGAAGATGGATCCTAAGAAGGTAAGAGAAATTGTTGAATGGCCTACACTAGAAAGCATTAGAGAAGTAAGATCATTTCATGGATTGGCTAGTTTCTACTGGAAGTTCATTAGGAATTTTAGTTCTATTTGTAGTCCTATGACAGAAACAATGAGAGGAGATATGAAGGATGTTAGGTGGACATCTGGAATAGATAGAAGTTTTGAGTTGTTGAAATAGAAGGTGACTAAGCAGCCTATGTTTTCTTTACCAGACTTTAACAAAATATTTCAGGTAGACTGTGATGCAAGTGGAAATGCAATTGGAGCAGTATTAAGTCAAGAAGGAAGACCAATAGCTTATTTCAATGAGGAGTTGAATGGTGCTAGGAAAAGGTATTCAGTGTATGATCAAAAGTTTTATGCCATAGTTCAAGCCTTGAAGAAGTGGAGACATTACTTGTTATCTAAGGATTTTTTAATGTATATCGTTCATTAGGCTTTGGAGTACTTGAATAGTCAAGGTAAGTTGAATCAAAAACACAAGAGATGGGTGGAATTCTTGCAGAGTTATACACTTTTTTTGAAACATAGAATTGGAAATTCAAATAGATTTTTTGATGCTTTGAGTAGGAGAAAGAATTTACTAACAGAGATAAGAGTGGAGGTATTAGGCTTTGATGAATTGAAGAACTTGTATGAGGAAGACCCTAATTTTGTAGAACCTTGGAGACCTTGTAAACAACCAATCTTGGAGGATAGGAGTTAGTGGTTGGATTACTTCATTGAGGAGCATATTTTGTTCAGAGGAAATCAGTTGTGTATACCCTGGATTTCAAAGACGGATAACTTGGTGAAAGAGAAACATGGTGGAGGATTAGCAACACACTTTGGAATTGATAAAACAATAGAATTGGTAAGTGAGAATTATTTTTGGCCCTAGATTCATAAGGATGTCAGGAAATTTGTGCAGAGTTGCACATTTTGTCAAGTTGTAAAAGGGAGTAGTTAGAATGTTGGATTGTATAAACCTTTGACAGTTCCAGAAAGACCTTGGGAAGATATCAACATGGATTTCATACTAGGTTTGCCTAGGACACTGTGAGGTAATGATTCAGTATTCGTGGTGGTAGAAAAAATTTCTAAGATGACACATTTCATACCTTGTAAGAAGAAAACAGATGCAATACATGTAGTAGAATTGTTTTTCAATGAAGTGGTTAGATTGCATGGATTACCTAGGAGTATTGTTTCAGACAGAGATACAAAGTTTGTTGGTTATTTTCGGAGAACACTTTGGAAAAAGCTGAAGATAGATTTGAAGTTCAGTTCTACTTTTCACCCACAGAAAGATGGATAGACAGAGGTAGTAAATAGGAGTTTGAAAATTTTTCTAAAATGTTTGGTTGGAGAGAAAACCGGAAGTTGGAATTTAGTCCTTGCACAAGTAGAGTTTGCCTACAATAATTCAGTGAACATGAGTACTGGAAAGAAACCTTTTGAGATTGTTACTGGAGTTCATCCTAGAGGCATATCATAGTTGTGATAAATCATTAAGGAAGATAAAAGGAGTGCAGAAGAAGAGAAATTTTCGTAACATATGAAGACAATGCATACTCAAGTGAAGCAGCAGTTGGAGGATATGAATCAAAAGTATAAGGAGCGAGCACATGAAAAGAGGAGACATAAGGAATTTTAAGCTGGAGATGAAGTGATGGTATATTTGAGGAAGGAAATATTTCCAGTTGGCGCATACAATAAGTTAAATATGAGGGATTTTGGACCTTGTAAGATTTTGAGGAAATTTTATTCAAGAAATGGATATGAAGTGGAGTTACCAAATGACATGGGTATATCACCTATATTCAACATTGTAGATCTACATTAGTACTATGAAGTAGGATTCAGTTAAGACAGTAAGGAAAAATAGGAAGAATAGCTTCCTAAACACCAATCAAATGAGGTAGAAGAGATTTTGGATGTCAGAGATGGAAGGAAAACTCATGGAAGACAGTACAAAGAATATCTTGTGAAGTGGAAAGGTAGACCAGTGGAAGATTCTTCTTGGGTTTCTCAGGCTGAGGTAGATAGTATTAGTTTTCCTTTGGCTCCAGCAAGTGAGGGACTCACTTTTTAATAACCCCAAATGTCTGATTCAAGGCCATCCTTAGGTCTTGGCAATCTTGCATCAACCAAAAATATTTCCATTCAATTTTGTTCTTGTTCTTGTTCAAGTTGGTAGATTCGGTGTTTTTTCATGTTTGCTAACCAGATCTTGCGGATCTATCATTTCACCGTGGATATGTTCATTTACCTTATCCCAAGTTTTCAGCTTGATTGGATCTTTTTCCTACAAGTTATCACTTTCAGATTAAGTGACAGTTTTTGGTTCTAGCCCGGGTATAATTTCAAACCTAACGACTAGTTTGATCGATCATGGATCCTTCCCGTAACTTGTCGATCCTCACAATATGTTCTGATTTGTCCCATAGAGTGTCCCCGGCCTTAATTTTAGGTCCCCACTTCATCATATGCACCTATCACGGAAGAATTTCAAATTTGAGGCCGACCCGTTCATGCACGTGTTACATTTCCTTCATCAGAGATTGTAATGATCTTTGGTCAACGTGGATGTTTCTTGATCTGGGGACATGATATAAAGCTTGTAATGGATCATTAGGAAATCAGTCATTCAATTTAAGTAGATTAAGAGGAATATAGAGTTTGATCTTTAATATTTTCGCTCGCATGTATGAGCATTTTATTTTGAGCATGTTGTATCAGGCCTATGAGCTGAATCTATAAGCCTAAATGTGGCCGACTATATGTAATTGAATTTTCTGATAATAAGATTGTTTGTATCTGCATTTTCCTCCATATTTTGTGTTTCTCATGTTGTGTGACTCTTGATACATAGTTCAAATTGTTCTCTTTGAGAACCCTCCTACCGTGACTGCACCAATACTGATTGGGTTCATTGATTGATTTAACAACAATTCCAAAGGGGGAATTTTTTGGCATTAGTATGGTTTTTCTCATTGATGTCAAAGTTGTATATAGTATTTAAGGTTGTTGCATGATGTTGGTATTCTTGCTTGGTCTTCATAGGTTTTTTGCATTGGATTCATCATTCACATTAAAACATCAAAGCATTAAAGGTATTTGTTAGAACTTCATCATGCAAAGATAGGGTATGTTAGTACTTTCTCATTTGGTGTTAATGTGGTTGATGAGTTGCTACTTCAAGGATTACGAATTGTTGATGCAAAAATTCTTCATGCAAAAGTGATTTCTCATTCTTCATACATCAGGTGTATGGTTGATTGTGTTGGTGATATGTGCATTTATTTTGAGCTAATGGTAATTTCTTGTGAAGTTTTTACTTCTTCAAAACCTTTATACTTCACAACCTAAGCACATATAAAAATCTAGGATTATTCTATACTCTAAGAACCTTGACCTAGATTTTAATTTTATAAAGACCTCTAATATTGGTTTTTACTTTATAATAAGACATTACATATTGACTAATAAAAAATGGATGGTCTTTATTCAATTATTTAAATGCGAGAAGATCATAAGTTTTCTTTTGAAGAATAGGTCATTATGTTGTTTTTTTCAGTTACAGGTTAGTAACTATGTTGAGAAAGAAAAGGATACAAAGGGTTTTTATATTATTAAATAAGCATGGCCTCACTCAAGGTGTGGTTCAAAAAAATAATTTTCAATAACACTGTCAAGGTAACTCACAGTCAGGTTTTATAAGAAGATGATCTAATAACCTGGAAAAGATAAACAATGTGAGATAGACTCAAATAAAAAAAAGTTACAGAAAACCTCAGGTGACTAGTGGTATTCATGAAATTCTCTCTCTTGGCACATATTAGTGTGACCATAGTGACATTGTTGGCACATGAAATTTATCTTTTTGAAAAAGAATACTGTTTGCTTTTGATGAAATAGTGTTGTGAAATTTGTGAATCCATTAGATAGTGCCATGAATGTGCAAAATTTATGTGACTGAATTTCAAATGCTATCCAGTGACATGATTGTCCAAAACAATGGACATGGTTGTATCAATGTTATTCATTGAATCATCTATATGTGAATTGAAAGAATGTTATCATACAAGGTATGAAAAGTGTGTGTTTTTTGAGATTAAGGATCATTGTAAAGGTCAATGTGAGTTGTTAATAGGGGTAATTTTTATGTGAAGTTCATTATGTAACAACTACTTTTTCATTCTAAGAAGACTATTATCTATATATGTGTGTAGAGATTGAAATATTTTTATCCATACATTCATTATTTTAAGTCTTACTTGTGCTTGCTAAAGATAAGTAGAGTCTTGTATAGAAGGTATGACATGTGTATGTAGGGAGATTGAGTTTTTTGAATTTCTGATGTTGAGATAGTGCAATGAATTGTCTGGAAACATAGTAACCCTATGATCTTGTTTATTTCTTCAGAGTTTAATGATAGTGTTGTATATTTTCTAGTGAGGCACCTTATGTCTACTAGTGAGGCTTTGCTAGTGAGGCATAAATTATAGCTAGTGAGGTCTAATAGCCAACGAGGTAGTAATCATGAGATTCATGTTCTTTTCTAGTGAGTCCTAGAAAAGTGATTTTTTGAGTGATTTTTTATCCCTAAATAGGGTTTTCCACTCATAAATATTTTGTTGTGCTTTCTCCTGATTTGTGATCTATTTTTGCATATCATACTTGTTCAAGCTTTAGCTTTTATTCCATTATGATTCTCTCAACACTTGAATACTTTGATACTTGAAATTTATATGCATAAGGTTGTGAAAAATTAATCAAGTTAGATCTAATTTTTGAACCACTGATTCACCCCCCTCTCAATTGTTTTATACTCCAATAGTAGGTTTCAAGTATTCGAGCATTAAATAAAGCATCAAGATCAGTATCCAATCAAGCCTTTTTATGTAAAATCAAGACATTGGAGAAATGTATTAGACTTCAGTCCTCTAAGGGTTTTCATTCCAGGGTTTGGTGAGTTGCAACAAGCTAGTGTTCATTCATCATTCCTTCCATTCATGTTTCATTCCATTTCAAGGTTTAATTACCAAAATGGGGTTTGACCAAGGTAAACCCTCATTCACAAAAAATAAACAATTCTTCCCTCTTTGTGTTTGTAGATTTTCAAGTGAGGAAAGATTAAAGATTGATCAAAAGTAAAAAAAATCAAAAGTTTTCAAAGTTGTAAAGCTATCATCAAAGTTGTCAAAACACAAAAACTTAGATCCTAAATTTATTTTTGACTTTTTTCCAATGAAACCTAGGACAAACAAAATCTCAGATTCATCTCTAGAGGACACTAAAAGTTGAGTAGAAAATCCCTACAAAGACACATTCGCCCTAGGGAAAATCTATGCCAACAAGACACTTAGTAGAGGCTTTTGGTGATAGGTGCATAAAATCCTAACGTTCTTAGATCTACCAAAATTTTGTTGATTCTGATAGTTTTAGGTTTTAAATTGATTATTCATGTTTTACATTTCACAACTCGGTTTATTTACTATTTTTAGTTTATCTCCCAAAAGTGTATTTCAAGTTGATTCACCCCATCCTCAATCCTAAGGAAAAAAATAAGATCTCCATTAGGGTTGACTCACCTAGGGTTGAAAGTCAATTCTACCATTCGTGGATTTCATTTCCTAATGAAATAGGATAAAGATAGGTTCATTACAATCCATTTTTCTCATTCTATCTTTAGTTAATTATTGGTGAACCCTCATTTTAGTAAATGAACCCATTTTTCTATGTTTAAGTACTAAGGAACTAAAAACAATCTTCTTGTGCTAGTCCACTGAAATCAATGACCATCATGACATCAATTACAACAATTCCAACACCCCTCTCTCTCTCCTTCCCTCTCTACTTCTATCTATCTCACCTCTCTCTTTCTCCCTCCCCTCTCTCTCTCTCTATCTACTAGAGAGAGGTAGGTAGAGGGAGGTGTTATGCCTTCCATAACCACCCCATCTTCTTCCTTCATCAAAATGGGTCCCCCTTTGTTGTTTTTATCTTTTGTTGGTTTTCAAACAAAGTTTGGAGTCTTTTGTTTCCAACACTTTGTTTTTCTTTGGTTTAATATGTCAGAACCGGAGCCGGAACCAAATCGGGTTCTGAAACTTCTTTCAAAAGCTCGTTCTGATCCCCATCCGACAATCTTTCTTTTTGACCTTTTGTTTTGTCTTTATCGGAGCCCAAACCACAGTGGACATTAAGTTGGTGTTTATTGGAAATTGCAAAATCAAAATCCATCCCGTCTCTGCCTCCGCTTTTCAACTTTGGTTTTAGACTAAGTCCTTGTGTTATGTTTTATTTTGTCGGTCTTTTTATTTTACTTTTTGTGTTTGGTTTCATTTTGTAATTTCTCGGCGGAACCGGACTCGAAACGAGAACAAAGTTGGGAAATTCCTTAAGTTTCAGAATCAGTTTCCAATCCGATTCCGCTCCAGCCGTTTCTTGGTTGTTGAATTTTTACTGAAGTCGCACTATAGTGAAGTGTTTGTTCTTCTCCAGTTCTGACTCCGCTTAATTGCATTTAATGCGTTAATGACAGCTGCCATGCGTAGGTAAAAACTCTAATTTTTACCTTCATTAGGGATTAAATGCATTATTATTATCATTGTTAAGAAATCAAAAAGCAAAATAAAGTAGTTGCGGAGTCCATCCGAGTGAATCGATTGAAGGAGGAGGAGATAGTTGCTTTTGAATCAATTCAGAAGGTTAGCCAAGTTTTGTGTTTGAGGTAGGGTTCCTATTCCCGTTTTTCTTTTATTTGCTTTTGTGTTCTTTGTTCGTGTTGTTTGATTTAGATCTTTGGGCAAGTTCTTCGTCTCAGTGGGAGGGCGTGTTTGTTTTTCTTTGTTTGTTTTTTATTCTTGATTTTGTTTTATACTTGTGTTTCTGGGTTTATAGTAACTTAGGGCACAGTCGTTTTCACGTTTTGTCATGATCGCGTCATGCTGCGTTAGGTTTTACATGCGTGGTCTTAATTAGGGTTCGTCAGTAATGTAGATTAAATGTATTTTACAGTGAGTTAGGGTTTGTAAGATCTTGTTTTTACTTAGGGTTTTTATTTACACATTTGTTTGGTTAAAATAGAGGGGTTAAATCCGTGCCCTAGTTTTGTATCGTGTTTTCTAGGTTAGGATTTTTATGTGTTTCTCTAATCACATTTAAAATAATTAAATATGATGCCCTAAAATACAGTCATCCCCACAGTCATATGGGCATGGTCCTCTTATGCTATATTTTAATCCTTATTTCATTTAATATGACCTTGGTCTTTAATCATGGAGTTATGTATTAAAATTGATAAAATCGTTGATGACGTCATGGTCAACATAGCCGGAAGAGGGATTGGAATTGATTTGGGGTTTTGGTTATGTGTTTTATGTTTAGTGTCAATTCCATTTTCCATCCTGTCTCTCACTCCACTTATATTGAGAAGCTTTATTTCATGAAAAGGTTAACCTTGGCAGAAGCGGAAGCAGAACCGAAATAGAATATGAAAACAAAAAATCTAAAGGAAACCGAATCAGTTTCCATTCCGGTTCCAGTTCCGATTACTATTCCTTCTGACTCTGAGCTCACTTCTTCTTAGTAGAATGCCATTAACTATTTTTGCTCTGAGCCTGGCAGTATGTTAAAAGAGGAATATTTAAGATGTTTGCTGCCTAGTTCTGCCTCTAATGTATGTTTGAAAGGTATGATTTTAAAGACACATTTTGAGATGTTTTATTCCAGGATCTAACTAGAGGTTTTGTTGCAGGAAAGCTAAGAGGATGTCGGGAACATCAGGAGAAGCCTCCCAAAGGAATCGGCCTATAGGAACATCAAAGGCAACACCTAAACCAAAGAATATCAAGCCAGTTTAGTTACCTTATACCTTGAGGTACAATCACAAGAGTCCTGTTGTGAAAGTAAGCAAAGTAGAATCAGATTGGTCAGACATCACGAATACAAATTTGGGCCAATACAATTTTTAGGAGCTCTATTTAGAAACCTTTGCTGAGGATGTCACACCTAGAACCAAAAGAATTGTTGATTCCAGCTTGGCCCATATCACTGTGTTTCCTTTATCTATCTAATGCCCGGAGTTGATCTTGACAGTTGTAGGAGCTTACAATCTAGCTACCCGACAATGCATGGATTCCCAAGATAATGTGATCATCGATCCTACTCCTCATATGTTTCAAAGTATGTTTAATATCTTGGATCCCAAGAACTTGGTGCAGTTGGATGAGGCAGAGGGCTTGGAGAAATATAGTAAGTATAAGGAATCTAATAAGTCTCACTTGAACAAAAAATGGTTGAAGACAGAGAAGAAGTCTCTAACCAAGCTTGCAGACCAACCGAAGAGGACAGATTTCTATAAGGAGGTATCATATTTAATATTGTTGTTGTCTAGGGCTTTTGGGAAGAGAGATACATTTCATTTGAAGGAGTGGATGTTTCCCTTCATCTAGAAAATTTTAAATGGCACCCATCAGTTTGATTGGTCAATGATTGTATCAAATGCTATTCATGATCAACTGACTAGCATTAGGGAGACTAAATGCTTTTTTATGACTTCTTACATTGTATATGTAGCAGCAAGATTGGGTATCTTCCCAGGTTTGAATAGAGTGGTCATAATGGGAGTGTTGGATGGACAGAAGAAGGTGTGGGAGCATTATAACCAGCTATCTCTACAAGTTTCTGAGACTCAATTCAAAAGGGTTAATGATGCATTCATATATGTAGTCATTAACCAACTCAATGGAGATGCAGGGTAAAGACTGAGTCAAGAGGCCATGGAATTTATTGCTGAATGGGGATGTTGGTATATTCAATACCCCAGGTATACATATTTCAAGTTAGCTGGTTTTGAGGGCCATCCACATTTGCTGCCAAGGTGTTGCAATAACAGGATAGTATTGATGGAGTTTGTATATCAGGCTCTTGGAGTTAATGCTCGGTTTGGATTAAAACATAAGACAGGATGTCACAAGTTCCCCATGAATTTGGGTGAGTATAGTTGTCAGCATTTGGTAGGAGTAAAGGTGGTCTGCAGTGAGCTCATACAATTAAAGTTAGGTTTATAAATAGCTCGTAAGTATTTTGACCCGAAGGGTAAGATGAATGCCTTGTTACCTTCTATGTTTGACAAGCATTTCAATTTATTAGAATATTTTTGGAGTGACCGACAAGATGAGTATGATTTGAGGAAGAAGAATTATGAAAGACTACCTATTGCACTCATGTCAGAATTTGGAGTCAAAAATGACATTCCTGACACATTGGTGGATGATGGAGTTGTATTGGATCCATCTTATGAAGCTTTGAACATTGGAACTAAAAGTGTGGATCCAATTGACTGGGATAGTGAGGAAACTATTGATATTAAGTAGATAGGAAGAGAATTCTTGGATAGAAGTGTTCACTAGTTGGTTCTAAGAACCAAAGCTCCTCAAGGACCAGCTCCTAAAAAGGGGAAAGGGTATAAAAGACTCAAAATAAAGACACCTCCCAAAGAGCCTTTGGAGTTCCTTCCTCTAGACATTGAAGAAATAGAGCTTGAAGCAGCACTTGATGAAGCAGAAACACAATAAGGAGATGCTCAAATGGGATCGGTTGTTTCAACACCTACCTTAGGTGAATCTTCCACACAAGTCCCACTTACAAAACAGCAAAGTGAAGAAGTTCGAAAGGGGGCTCTTCATAGTATGGTTGAAACTACAAAGGGAAAGGAAGTGGAGATGGAAATTCATGATTTTGCAACAGATTCAGATGAGACTGTGTCAGAGAAAGATGTGCAAGAGAATATGCCTCTAGAGGAGGATTTTGAATAGGTAATGACACAAGACGATCAGTGGGCATTGTTTGAAGAAGTCAAGAAGGCTGCTGAGGAGCGAGCTAAAGAGATAGAAAATTAAAATTTAATGGATGCCAAGACACAACTTGATGCCATACTACAGCAGAAAAAATTGAAGCTAAGTCAAGGGCTGATGAAGTAGAGAGGTAGAAAAGGAAACAAGAACATGAACTCAAGGTTAAAGAGGAAAATAATAAGTTAGAATTAATACAAAAGATTCATGACTTGGAGGAAGAGAAGGAAAGACACTGAAGGGAGAAAGAAGTCTTGGTTGCCAAGTTAAAAATTGTTGAGGAAGCTCACTGAAAGGAAGAAGAAGCAGAATGATTACGAAAGGAGAATGACCCTGAAGACCTAGTTAGAAAGCAACGAGAAGAAGAAGAAAAGGCAGAAAAGCTTAAGGCTTTAGAGGCAAAAAGACTAGAGAAATAAATACTAGAGGCTTTAGAGAAAGAGAAACTAGAAAAAGAAGCTCTAGAGAAAGAAAAATTGGATAAGGAAAAAATGGAAAAGGAAAGATCGGAGAGGGAAAAATTGGAGGAAGAAGAATCTAAGAAGATATAGGAACAAAAGGATAGGGAAGAAGCTAGAAAGCTTGTATAGATGCATGTGGTGCAAGAACAACAAGAGGAACCAAGGGTTGATTCTCAAACCCAAGTAAATGTGCAACCACCTCCTACTACTACTATTGTTTCTTCTTCCACTATGATGACTACTGCTCCATGTGCTCCCACTTGGCTAAAATTGGACCTACAGAAAAGAACAGTAACACCTTCACAACCTCTCCATTGGGAGGATATGATGAAGGAGATTGAACAAGAAAGTCCTAAAAATAAGGCCAAGATCCTACACTCCACCAAGCTCACGGACAAGGGATAAATTGTTGTTGAGTGTGCCATATCGATGACAGAAAAAGAGGTAGGAGACATGTAGTTAACAGATTATCAATTAGGTACTGTTAACTTGGGAAGGCCTACCAGAAATCAATAGATGAATCTAATTGATGTGGTAGCTTCGACAACCAAATCAAGGATGTTAAAGGATAAGCAGAAGAAAGATGAGCTTAAGGCTCAATTAGATCAATTGCATTCCTTTTTGAAAAGTGTCTCTTCTCCAAGATCACAACAAGCAGCTGCTATTGAGAGTCGATTTTTTCTGAGCAAAAAGGAGGTAGATGATTTAGTACAGGTAAGGGGCAAAGTAGAGATGTTAGATAGGTGGGTTGATAAATTAAATCAAGAAGTAGGTGAAGTTTTGGTCTAAGGTTTTGAGGTTCACAAAGGGACAGAAGAGTTGATAGGTGAAATGCATCAATATATTGAAGCAGTGGAGAAGCAAGAAGAGGAATATAAAAAATATAGTCAAAAATTGGAGAAGGTTAATACATTGCCTTTGACTACTCTTCTTGAATAGTCAATACTCGAGGAGGATAATAAAGATTTTGTGAAAAATACCTCTCGTATACTTCGATGTAGAACAGATTTCTTGTGCAAACATACAAATGAAGTCCAAGCTGTTGTTAAGGATCTAACTAAACAATTTGAGGAGTTGGAGGCGGTCATTGCTATCATAGTAGATGTTAATATACTAACAAAGGAAGGCCTACCTTTGAGCCAGATAAAAGAGAAATGGGGCGAAAGGTTTAAAGGACTCATGCAGAAAGGAGATGATGGTGAAGATCTACTGATACATCGACTGATGGACGTCAAAGAAGAGATAAAGGCTGCTAAAAGAGAGTTGACAAAGATAAAGGATATGAGAGGGTTTGTTGCAAGAAAATTGGAGTGAATTAAATTTGAAGATAGTTGGGTTGATGCGCTAGAATTAGATGTATTACAACAAGTCTTCACCAGTTATGATGAGTTTATTGCATAACCAGCTTCACATGCATAAATCTCTTGCATGCATGACTTTCTTCTTCTTTGCATGTTGCATGTAGCATTGGCGGTTCTTGAAGTGCATGACTTCCTTTTTCTCTTCTATTTTCTATCTCCAATTTAACTAAATGTTTAATGTAAGAACTCAAGATCAAATTGATCTGAGTTTCCAAGAGTGTTTTAATTCTTAAAAAGGTGGATGACTTAAAATAGAAGTAGAGTTCAAATTTTGTATATCTATAAATACCCTTTGGGTATCATATTGTAAGGGTCGGCTGATAGAGAATAGAATTGGCCACCTAATATTAGGAGATAGAATTTTGTAGTGATTACAGAGATACATTGTTACTTGATTTTTTTATAGTTAAATAAAATTACAGGTTTTTACAATATGGTGTTAGAATTAAGTTTTGATTAATAAGGCTGATATGTTATAATCTATTTGTATGTCAGTGATTGTGTTGAAGCATGATTGTTTCTTATGTGATGAAAGTCATTAGAAGAAACCGGATTTAAGGATTATCTTATTAGATTATCATTGGATTAAATTTGTTGAAGTCTGTTGATCTATGATCTTGGCAGTGAATGAATGTGTGTTCTATTAAAAAAATCTTTGAAATAGTTGTGATAGGTGAATTAAAATAAGCACCTTAGATGCATACAATGGTATAGATTATTCTGTGAATTGTATCATGCTTTGGTTTTCTTGATCTGATTGAAAAACATTCACTGTTGAAGGTATATGTCCGGGTGTTACATGAGTTTTGTTCATGTTTACTAGTTTACCCTCTGATCTATCTTTTTCTTTTGTTTGAAACCCCTTTGATTTACTAAAAACAGTTCGATAAAATGAGTCATTGCTTGCATTCTTTGTTACCAGAACAGGCCCCTTGAATATTATAGTTGCATGGACCAATTGGGTGACACCAGACAGATGAGAACCAACTACCAGGACCTTGGGAATTAGGCTACTATATGTTGTCTTTCTTTTTTAGGAGAAATAGAGTAGAAATATTTTGTTTTAACGTTGTTTGTGTCATTTTCACTATCAACGGGAGGGAGAGGAAATATAGAGAAGTAGAGAGGGAAGGAGGGATGGAGGGTGAGATAGGGATGGAGATAGAGGTGAGATAGAGATAAACATAGAAGAGGTAGAGTTGGAGAGAGTGGTAGGGAGTGATAGAGGGAGAAGGGATATAGAGATAAGTAGAGAGGTAAGGAGATAAGGAGGGAGAGATAGGGAGGGAGAGATATGTGAGAGATAAATATAGAGAGTGGTAGGGATTGATGGAGGTAAGGGTAGGGAGGGAGGTAGAGGTAAGAGAGAAAGGGAGGGAAAGGTAGAGAGGGAAGGAGGGGGAGAGATATGGAGAGAGTGTGTGTGGTGAGATAGAGATAATTAGAGAGCGAAGGAGATAATGAGAAAGAGAGAGGGAAGAGGGAGGGAGGGAGGGAGAGTGATAGATAGATAGATAGATATAAAGACAAAGGTAGATACAAAGACAAAGATAGAGATAGAGATAGAGACAAAGATAGAGACAAAGATAGCGACAAAACAGACAGAGAGAGAGGGAGGGAGAGAGAGACGGACGGAGAGAGAGGGACAGAGACAGAGACAAAGAGAGAAAGAGAGAGAGAGAGAGAGAGAGAGAGAGAGAGAGAGAGAGAGAGAGAGAGAGAGAGAGAGAGAGACAGACAGAGAGAGAGAGAGACAGAGAGAGAGAGACACAGAGACAGAGAGAGAGAGACACAGAGACAGAGAGACACAGAGACAGAGAGAGAGAGACACAGAGAGAGAGAGACACAGAGAGAGAGAGACACAGAGAGAGAGAGACAGAGAGAGAGAGACACAGAGAGAGAGAGAGAGAGAGAGAGAGACAAACAAAGACAGAGATAGAGATAGAGGCAGAGACACAGACAGAAAGAGACAAAGATAGAGAAAGAGAGAGATAGAGATAAAGACAGAGACAAAGACAAAGACAAAGACAAAGACAAAGACAGAGAGGGAGGGAGAAAGGGAGAGTGGGAGAGAAAGAGAAAGAGAAAGAGAAAGAGAAAGAGAGAGAGAGAGAGAGAGAGAGAGAGAGAGAGAGAGAGAGAGAGAGAGAGAGAGACAGAGACAGAGACAGAGACAGAGACAGAGACAGAGACAGAGACAGAGACAGAGACAGAGACAGAGACAGAGACAGAGACAGAGACAGAGACAGACAGACAGACAGAGACAGAGACAGAGACAGAGA
>CM021107.1:264618832-264653038 GCA_007115665.2 Sequoiadendron giganteum
GATGAATAAATAGGTAGACAAACAGACATAGAGAGAGAAATATATAGAGAGAGAGGGAGAGGGAGATATAGATATAAATATTTGAGAAGAGAGAGAGAGAGGGGGGAGGGAGGGAGAGGGAAAGAGGGATAGGTGAGATAATGAGAATAGAGAGATTGAGAATGGTGAGATAGACATAAGGAAAGAGTGAGAGGGATGAGAGAGAATTATGAGAGAGGGGGGAGGGAGAGAGAGACAGAGAGGGAGAGGTAGGTAGAGAGAGGAAGAGGTAGGGAGGGAGATATAGGTGAGATAGAGAGATATGGAGAGAGTGTGATGGAGGGAGAGGTAGAGAGGAGAGATAGAAGTATAGAGGGGATGGAGGGAGGTAGACATAGGGAGGGAGATAAATGTGTGTGTGAGAGAGAGAAAGAGGGGAAGGGAGAGAGGGAGGGAGGGAGGGAGAGAGAAAAGGAGAGAGTGAAGTAGAAATAGGGAGATGGAGAGAGGGAGAGATTGAGAGTGAGAGAGAGAGGTAGGTAGAGGGAGAGAGACAAAAGGATAGATAGTAGAGAAGGAAAGAGGTAGGGAGGGAGAGGTAGGTAGAGAGAGGGAGAGGGGAGATAAAGATAAGTAGAGAGGGAAGGAGAGGTAGAGAAAGGCAAGATAGAGAGAAGTAGAGAGGGGAGGGAGGGAGGGAGAGTTATGGATTGAGAGGTAGTGGGGAGATAGAGGTGATTATATGTGTGTGTAAGTTGAGAGAGGGAGACAAAATAGGGAGATGGAGAGGAGAGAGTAAGAGAGAAAGAGGGGGGATGGAGGAAGTGAGAGAGTGATAGGGAGGGAGAGAAGGAGGGAGGGGGGAGGGAATGAGAGATATAGAGTAGATATGGAATTAGAGAGTGAGAGAGACAAACATACAGACAAAGAGATAAAGAAATAGAGAAAAAGATAGAGACGGAGATATAGATAAAGAAAAATAAAGATAGAGACAGAGATAGAGAGATAGATAGAGATAGAGATGGAGATAGAGATAGAGACAGAGACAAGGAAAAAGAAAGAGACATAGATAGAGACAAAGACATAGATAGAGACAAAGACATAGTTAGAGACAAAGATAGAGACTGGGATAGAGATGAAGATTGAGACTAAGATAGAGACGAAGACTGGGAATGAGATAGAGACTAGGAGAGACTAAGAGAGAGAGAGAGAGAGTTATATAGAGAGAGAGAGATAGAAATAGAGATAGAGATAGAGGAAGAGATAGAGATAGATAGAGACAGAGACAAAGATAGAGACAGAGAAAAAGATAGAGACAAAGACAGAGATGAAGACACAAAAAGATAGACTAAGAGATAGAGATAGAGAGACAAAGACAGAGATTGATATAGAGACATAGACACATACATAGACAAAGACACAAACATAGATATATACATAGATAGAGATAGAGACAGAAAAAGATAGAGACACAGACATAAATAGAGATAGAAACAAAGATAGAGACAAAGATAGAGACTGATAGAGACTGAGACACACACACATAGAAATAGGTAGACAAATAGATGGACAGATAGATAGACAAACAAACAGATAGGTAGATACATAGATATATAAATAGACATATAGTAGATAGATAGATAAACACATAGACAAACATACAAACAAACACACAAACACATAGAAAGATAAACACACACACAGATTGAGAGAGAGAGAGATATAATTAAAGAGAGAAAGGGGACGAAGGGAAAGGTAAAGAGGGATAGGTGAGATAATGATAATTAGAGAGAGAAGGAGAGATAGAGAGAGAGATATAATGGTGAGATAGAGATAAGGACATAGTGAGAGGAGGGTAGAGAGAGATAATGATGAGAGAGAGGGGGGAGAGCGAGAGAGAGAGAGGTTGGTAGAGAGTGGAAGATGAGAGATAAAAATTACATAGGGGAAGAGGTAAGGAGGGAGATATAGAAGAGATAGAGAGAGATAAAGAGAGAGTGTGATGGAGGGAGAGGTAGGTACAAAGAGGGAAGGAGAGGTAGAGAGAGGAGAGATAGAAGTAAACAGGAGACGGAGGGAGGGAGATAAATGTGTGAGAGAGAGAGATAGAATGGTGAGATAGAGAGGAAAAACTGAGAGAAAAAGAGGGGGAGGGAGGGAGGGAGGAACGGAGAGAGAGACAGAGATAGAGAGAGATGTTGGGAGGGAGAGGTAGGTAGAGAGAAGGAGAGAGGAGATAAAAATAAATAGAGACGGAAGGAGAGGTAGAGAAAAGAGAGATAGAGAGAAGTA
The DNA here is from genome assembly GCA_007115665.2 of Sequoiadendron giganteum. Classification (NCBI taxonomy): domain Eukaryota; kingdom Viridiplantae; phylum Streptophyta; class Pinopsida; order Cupressales; family Cupressaceae; genus Sequoiadendron; species Sequoiadendron giganteum. The sequence goes on from CM021107.1 coordinate 264,621,104, forward strand.
GAGAGGGGAGGGAGGGAGAGGTAGGTAGGTAGGGAGAGGTAGTGAGGAGATTGAGGTGATTGTATGTGTGTGTGATTGAGAGCAAAAGAGAATGGTGAGATAGAGAGGAGAGAGTGAGGGAGAAAGAGGGGGTGATAAGTCTAGTTTCTGGCTTAATTATTGATAGGATTGTTGTCCATTTCTTGTAGTTACATAATATATTGATACTTGAGAGTTCATCTTTCATAATATTTTCTTGAAACCATAAGCCTTGGACATGAATTTATTTTCCTAAGCTTTTGAATTATATCAATATGCTATGTGGATTGTTTGTGTTAACTTTTCATGTGATTAATGAATGTCTCTTTAAGATGATTATGGATATGCAGTTTTTTCCATGCAGATGATTTGAGACCTATAATTCAGGGAGATCTCATCAACTGAACGAGTTCTATATCAGTCAACAAGGTGGTCATTGAAGACTCTTGGCGGTTGGAGATTCCTCATGCATCTGATTGTAACCAGCTTTTTATGGTCCTAAATGTTGTTGAGCATGCACTGGAATTACTGTTGTGCCAGTTTCAAGTTAAGGCAATCATGTCTAATAGGTTTTGCGCATGTGTAGTCGCCCCTGCTCTTTTTCACGCTTTCCCTAATGTGGCATCCTCCATGTTTGCTGGAGTTGAATACCTTGCTAGGTGGTTGGATAAATAAGGACTCAATTGTTCCTTTTGAAAAACTCTGGAGTCGAAGAATTTTAATTTATTGATGTACTTGCATTCTTAGTTTTTCAGTAATATAGTTATGTTGATTGTACTCATGTTTTACTGAATAAAATAAAGTTACAAGTTTGTGCATCTGAGTCTATCTTAGTTTTATGGAATAATTATCAAAGGGGGGCCACTTGGTGAGTATTCCATCCTTTAGCTTAGTTTAGATTGGTTTCCATTTTATGTTCACTTGCTAGTTAAGAATCTGGTACTGACTATTCCTATAGCCACTAGAATTCTATTTTGTGATTGTTACTGCAGCTAAAGTAGATAGAGTAGTTTCTTGTTTGTCTACTCAGATTTTCATTTTTGTCATGCATTTCAGTTTGATCTAGTTGTTGGTTAATGTTCAGTAATTCTGTTATTTATTTCCAAGCAATTTACTTTCAACATTGTGTTCTTCTTAGTTGTAGGATAGATATGGCTACCTTGGATTCCTAGTGCACATATAGTGTTGACCCATTTCAAGTTTACATCCTTGGGTTGAAAATTTAAATGCACCTTCATGATGATTGAAATAGCTATTCAGGCTATATGTCCAATCTTTGAATAATGATTGCAAGGGCTTAGTTGTTAAAATCATTGTAGGAGGCCAACATTTTTGGCGCCATTGCTGGGGATGGTGTCAAAATAGGAATTTTATGGGATTCATTTATAGTTTTTCTTATTGCATTATTTCTAGAAGTTTACTCTTATTATACCACTCATTTAGAAGAGTATGACCCCCTATTCTTTTAGCAATTCTTTGTGTGAGTTGGTTGATAGTGAGTTGATACCATATGCATAGAGAAAGAAGAAGAGATGCTCGTGGGAGATTCCTTCCTAAAAATCCTAATCTATTCCAGATAGTTGAGTATTAAAATCTTCCCAGAAATAGAGAAGAAGAAGAGCCACACCCCTTTACTGATACATTTCCTTATCTGACCAGTTCTGAAGTTTCCCTTGAAGATCAAAATCTGGTTGAAGAAACCTTTGCTTTGGAGTTTCATCAAGCAGACATGGGAGATAAAAATGGGAACAGACCTAACAGAGCCAACCAACCAACTTTTCCTTTCCCCATTGCTCATCATAATGAAGTAGACAACCTCAATAATATCCCTGCTTCAGTTCTTCCTAAGTTCTATGGACTTGTCATAGAATATCCTAATACATTCTTGTTTGAGTTTGATATACTCTACAAAAGTTGTGACTATACCACTGATGCCATAGGCTTAAGCTATTCCCTGCCACTTTGAAATAAGTTGCATTAAGATGGTTCATGAGCCTAGGCAAAGATACTATGGAGACTTGGGAAGACATCAGAAAAAATTTCCTTGAGAAATACAAAGAATATTGCAAAGGTAGTGACATGAGAGGAGATGACATTTTTAGAATGTAGCAAAAGGAGGATGAGAGCTTGAAAGATTACATTTCAAGGTTTTTGATTTTCCTAAGAAAATCTCCACACCATACACTCAATGAAGAATCACATAAGCTATTTTTCTTGAGAGGAATTAATGACAGTTGCCCAAAGGCCTTGGACCTGATAAGAGGAGGAGATATTACCCAAGTTCCTTGGGAGGATATCAAGAAGATATGTCAAAATTATTCTAGGGTATCTTCAAAGAAAGGAAGAGCTTACCAATCTTCAATGGGTAAGTCATCCACCAGTGGTGTTTTGAGGATGGAGATTACTCACTTACTATCAGATTTCAAGCAATGCAACATAAAAAATCTAGCTACTTAGCTGGATTCACTTTAGGCCAAGAAGAAACAAGAGGAGGTAGAGGCAATGATGGTAAAATATTGCCCTCATTGCAGAAAAAAGGACTACATATGCAAGATGATAGCTAATATTAACAAAAAGTAGACAACACCTGAGTTCAAACAAATCCAGGGAGAAGATGATCAAGTCTACTATGTTGCACAAAGGAGGCCATGGGCTCCAACATAGGGTATGCCACTAGATCCACTATCTTTTATTGGGCCACTTTTCAATTCTTATTCATCTGGTAATCAATGGCAAACCCCATATCCATCCAATTATGGAGGATATCCACTACATCCTTGGAATAACCCTCCAAATGCTTGGCCCAATCACCAAAAATATCCACCCCAGTGGCACCAAACTCAGGGGAATTGGTAGTAGTTTCATTGAAATTGGCAACCAGCTCCAGGAAACTAGAAGCAAACATCTCAATGGAGGGGAGGACAACAATGGACAAACTAGACAACCAATTACATGCAGCCACCTTCTCAGCCCCAACAACCTACTCTAATGCCTCCTCCTACTAGTCCAAATTCAAATGCACCTAAGCCTACCTAGCTACTAGCCTAGCCCACACCTAACCCAAATAACAAACCACAACAGCAACCAGTATACTCTGCTGATCCAAATCAATTCCCTACATATTTTGTGAGTGTAAGTGACATTTTTTTGTGTTCAGGAACTAATTTTCTAGCCCCTTCCATGGCCATTATCACTGAGCTTCCTATGGAAGAGGACGAGCCTTTGAATGTCCCCATTCAACCAAGTGTACCTAAAAATCCTGAACTAGTTTCAATCAAGCAGACCGAGCCAAAACCACCATTTCCCTAGAGGTTGGAAACTGTGAAACAAAAGAAGAAAAGGAGGACACACCTTTTGACATTTTATATCAGCTGAAGCATATGTGTCCATATACCTCTATTTCAGGGCATAAAAGATGTTCCCATAAATGGCAAGGCAATCAAGGAAGCATGCCTTAAGAAGCCAGGCAAGAACAAAAAGACCCCACTACAGTTCATGTGGTGTGACAACTTGATGTCATCATGCTTGAGAAAGTGATTGTCCCCAAGTATAATGACCCAAGGAGTCCTATGGTAGGATCTTTTATAAATGGGATGCAGATAAAGAGTGCTCTAATCGATTTGGGAGCAGTAATAAGTGTGATGACCAAGGACATCCTGCAACAACTAAATATTGTAAGCATGAGACCTCCTCCTATTGTCCTGTAGCTTGCTGATAGTTCTACTGTTACATTTGATGGTATAGTGGAAGATCTATTAGTAACTCTAGACTCTTGGGAGTACCCAGTAGATTTTATCATTCTTTCTACTAAAGCCACACTAGGCGTGTACCCCATTATTCTTGGAAGACTGTGGTTAGCAACAATAGATGCTTATATTGGATTTTAACAAGGAGAAATGACCATTTCTGATGGAAAGAGAACCAAAAATCTTGTTCTCCACCCTCTTGCTCAGCCATCCCATGATAAGTATGATCTAGTATGGCCACATGTTGGTGAAGAGGCTGAAGAAGTTAATTATATGGAAAAACTTGTCATATTAGGAAGGGGTCCCTTCCTACATCTTATGGATGAAGATGAGGTACTTTCTACTATTATTCAGAACCATTATGAGGTATAGGAAGCATCATCCTCTAATTTTTCCAATATAATGAAAACACTCCTACACACTCTTCCTACAGCCACTCTTCCTGTAGCCGCTTGTCCTACAGATGACTTTCCTGTAGCAATAGGTATGTTTCATACAATATTTCCATGTGAACTTAAAATACCAATCATTAGTGGAGAAGCTATGGTTGATTTAACTACACAAGTGCAAGTATCAAAAGGGAAACACCTTAATATCAATAGTAAATTGAGTGAAGAACAATATTTGTCATGAGAAAACTTGCTAAGGGACCACCAAAATGCATTTGCATGGGACTATCATGATATGAAGGGATTGGATCCTAAACTTTTCACTCATAGGATATATATAAGAGAAGATTGTACACTAGTAAGGCAACCACAAAGAAGAATTAACCCTGGATTGAGAGAAATTTTAAAAGCAGAATTGTAAAAATTGCTTGCTGCTGGATTTATTTACCCTATTTCTGATAGCCAATAGGTGTCCCCATTGGTGATTGTTCCCAAAAAAGGAGTGAAGTGGCAAGTTTTTATTGATTACAGGGAACTCAACTCCACCACCAAAAAGGACCATTTTCCCTTCCCATTCATAGATCAAGTTCTGGACTCACTTGCAGGAAAGCAATACTTTTATTTTCTTGATGGATTCAGTGGCTACAACCAAATCCAAATTGCACTAGAGGACTAGGAGAAGACTACCTTTACTTGTCCTTGGGGAACCTATGCCTACTCGGTACTTCCATTTGGATTATGCAATGCACCAACAACTTTTCAGAGGGAAGTCATCAGCATATTTTCATAATCTCATGATTGTATGGAGATTTATATGGATGATTTCACTACTTATGGTTTTGATTTTAATGAAGCACTAGAAAATATTAAGAGATTCCTACAAAGATGTGAAGATCACAATATACATTTAAACATTGAGAAGTGCTTCATGATGATGCACGAAGGTGTAGTTCTTGGCCACTACATCTCTCACAAAGGAATTCAAGTAGATCCTGCAAAGATTGAGGTAATTACCAATCTTCCTATCCCTGCAAAACAAAAAGATGTTAGGAGTTTCTTAGGACATGCAGGTAATTACAAGAGGTTCATCAAAGACTTCAGCAAAATTATAGCACCATTGTATACCCTCCTCACTAAAGATGTTGAGTTTCAATGGACAGAAGGCTGTGACAAGGCATTTCCTAACTTGAAAGAATCTTTGACTCATTCTCTTGTGCTCAAGCGACCTAATTGGGAGTTTCCTTTTCACATCCATAAAGATACATCATACTATGCTATAGGAGTAGTCCTAGGATAGAAAGAAGAAGCTATTGAAATGCTATTTATTTTGTCAGCAAAAATTTACAAGGAGCTGAATACAACTACACAGTAACAAAGAAAGAGATGTTAGTAGTCATCTATTCTTTAAACAAATTCAGACATTATATAACAAGCTACCAAATCTTTGTGCACACCGATCATGTAGTCATTAGATACCTTATGAATAAACCTTTCATTTCAGGAAGGTTAGCAAGATGGTTACTGTTGATGCAAGAATTTGATATAACCATTATGGATAAACTAGGGAAAGCCAATGTTGTTGTTGTAAGCGTGGATAAGGTATAAAGCATAAAACACACTTCTTAATAAGATATTATATCAAAGACAAAGCTGAATGAATCAAATCAAAGCAATAATCTATTGAAAGCGTCATACTGTTCTCTATCTCCAAAGATTTATAAAACCACTATTGCTCTCAGATCATGAGTGCACTATGATTGTTAAAATGACAATTTGAAGAATGTGATGGATGTTAATGCAATGATATGGAGCTAAATGTGATAATACTAGATGATAAATAAACTAAACTAGCATGAATTGACATGGAAACAGATAAATGCAGCTACAAGAGGAAGCCATGATATGAAAGCTTGATTGCTTGATACTAGATTTTTGAATGCTTGATGCTTGAATTCCTGCAGAGTAAGAGTGCATAAGTTAGATTATATGGATCTTTTTCTTGGTTCAATGAGGTTGTATTTATAGAATTCCTGGCTGTAGAAATGCACAAGGAATACATTGAGAGGCTTGGATTCAATCTGGAGGATTGAATGCTGAAAGATGGAGGAGATTGAGAGAAATTTGGTGATTGTCTCTACCCATGAAAACACCAGGCAAGAGAAGAGGAAAGATTGATGGAGGAGGATTGAGAGAAGAATTTGGAATTTGTCTCCAATTTGTCTCCAAAACTACCCGTGAAGTTTCAAAGCATCAATTGTGACATATTTTAGATATAAATTAGACATAGGGTATCGAATTCATTTTTGAGGAAATATAGATGGAATATTCTTTATGCTTTTATTCAAATATTTTGATTTATTTAAATTAGCAAAAGAGGGATAAATAATTTAATAAAATGAACTATAAAAGTTGTTTATTAAATTAAACAGACAAATATGGCAATTAATCAATAAAGTGTTTTGATCTTTATTTAATTAATTTAAGATTGATGTGATACAATAAAATAGGAAAATGGTAATTAAATTAAACAAAGTATTTAATTTTGTTTATTTAATTCAGATGAATTTAAATGTGAACTATATAAATAAATATTTCTATTTATTCGATAGTAGAGGAAATTAGGATAATTAATCAAATATTTTGTATTTAATTAATCGGATGCTCCAGACCATTTTTAGGTGTATACATTTTGCCCCTCTTCGAAGTGATGTGTTTACGCATTGCTTCGAAAAAAAAATTGCTGCTACTGCCAAGATTGATGATAAAAAAAATTAAAAAAATCCATATGCCCCAGACATTTATTTTTAGATGATGGTCGATAATATGCCCCCTTGGGAGATAAATTAATGATTTGATGATTTTTAGAATTTTTCAAAATTTTATGATTTTCTAATGATTTGATGAAGATACGATGATGAAAATATTTTATCTCCTGACAAAATGATGAAGAAATATAGCCCACAGATGAATTTCAATTAATTTCATGGATAAAATTAATCAAAATATAATAAAACCCCTCAAAAATCCCTTTTCAAAAGTTATAAATAGTCCAAAAGGTCATTTTCAAAGTCATTTGCACTTTTGAATTTGAAAAATCCTTTGATAGAGATATTTTAGCCAACTGGAGCAGGATGCCAATCCCTTACCACACTCACCATTTCAAGCGCGTTTGATGTCACCGACAACCGGTTGTGTATGGACCTCTGGTATGTACCCCTTATCCTCCTTGTTTTTTGTGCACTTTTGTTTTTTATGCATTTTATTTGTTTAGGCATTTTTTCTCTGTTTTAGCGCTTTCAAGCCACGCTGTAGCGCTTTCACTCTGGTGTAGCATTTTCAATAGGTAGATTAGTGCTTGTGTTAAATTCTCTAGTGCTTCCATAGGATAATGTAGCGCTTTCGATGTTATAGCGCTTAAGTTTTGAATTTTAGCACTTTGATGCTGGATTTTAGCGCTTAGAGAGTTCTAGCACTTTGATTTGGTATATTAGTGCTTTCGTGGTCTATTCTAGCACTTCTGGTAAAGTGGTGCTTTGACAGACTGTTTTAGCGCTTTGATGTAGTAAAACAGTGCTTAGGGTAAAATAGTGTTTTAGATGCCTGTTATAGCGCATCGGAGTGCTGAAGAAGCACTTTCGAGATTCCATGCTTTGGGTGCCTGATTTAGCGCTTTTGATTGATAAAGTAGCGCTTCTAGGATTTAGCGCTTTCGAAGCCTGATTTAGCGCTTTCATGTCAGAATTGCACATTTTGACTTAGTAAACCCTGATTTCGTCAATTTTGATCATGTCCATTCTTTGGATTGGTATAATTGATAATCCAAACTGGATGTTGGAGTTTGATGATTTAAACAAGACTAAATTCTCATGATAGGTGAGAAGAAAATTCTAGTTGTGATGATCCTCATGATAAGCGAGATTAGATAATGTTTGATGATTCTCATGATAGGTGAGGTTTGTTGATGTTCGCCCATGAATTTTGATCAAAAATTCATACCAAATTTTGCAATAGACCTGATAGTAGAATGACTTTTCATATCTTGACATAGTACACTGATTGTGGATTTTTCATTATGATGATAGGACGATTTGGGTACTCTCCAGATGTGAGAGATATTTCCTTGGACTATAGAGTTGATACCTCATCTGACACCAAATGAGCTTCAGATTATAGGTCGATGCGGCCTAACTAGTTTGCTTGATATGCCCCAGATTAGGATTAATCGGGGTCTGTTGACTACTTTGGCTGAGAGGTGGCACAGTGACCACAACACCTTTCATCTACCCACTGGCGAGATGATGGTCACACCCGAGGATGTGTGGCAAATTTTGTGCATTCCATTCATGGGGGAGATTGTAGTGTATGATTTCCATGGGACTGATGATAGAGATGCTCTTCACAGAGTATTCTAGGATCAGGATATTGAGGGCCTGAGCGTCCGATGGAGGAGAATCACCGATTCATACATGACACTACCAGCAGTACTTGCTAGATTTATTAGAAGTTTCCTTTGCCCTGATCACAGGTCAAAGGGATTCCTCATGGTTTGGGGCAGGACCTTAGAGAGAATGATGGTTCATGGTACTAGATATTCATGGGGGATGTGCATGTTGGCACATCTTTATCATGATCTTCACTCAGTTGTGTACCTAGGGGCACACAGCTTATCAGCAGGGATGACCCTCTTACAGGTATGTGCATGGGAGCATTTCTCTATTGCTTGGCCATTTCTAGTGGCAGATAGACCAGCAGGCAGACCCTATGTGTTTAGATACAGAGGTCGGCTTACCCAGGCTCAGATGGGTAAGTTAGAGCATTGGAGGTGGGTTTTCGATGACACGGAGACTGTTACCTGGCATCCATACTTAGACTATGAGCAATGGGATGAGGATGATGCAGTGTTAGGATACCTCTATGATTCTATATATCTGATCAGCCAGACACCATTTCTCTTAGAGAGATTTTTGCTTCGTCGAGTATACAGACAGTATGGCATCATTCAGTGTATGCCACAGCGGGTAGCCCTTTACGCTAGGCGATAGAGTGATATTCCTGATTGGGGCCCTGTTTGTCTTATGATGCTTTAGTGGAGGGATACAGGGCACTGCAGCCATCACCCTGGGACATGTAGAGAGACATTGCAGAGGCACCAGTCATAGAGGAGTATGCTACCTTCTTGGCCTTGGTTCCACATCCTCGCATTACTATTCCAAATGAGCCAGCACCGCCACCAGTAGAGGAGGATGTCGTAGAGGGTTCCGCAGAGAGTGAGGGTTTACTCTATCAAGTAGTAGCATGAAGAGGGGTGATGATGACAGCAGTAGTGATGACAGTGATGGTGGTAGTGGAGGGGATAGAGGGGTAGGGCCAGTCAGCAGTGGTCCATCATCTAGTAGGCCTCGCAAGAGGCGAGCAGTGACAGTGCCACCTATGGACCATCAGAGATAGATTGCTGGTCTCCAGAAATAGGTCCAAACATTATAGGGGTAGTTGGTATAGGCTTGGGGTTTGCTCGTTCAGACCCAGACTCAGATGCAGGTCCAGGCAGAGGCTCATGCTTAGGCTTTAGCACTAGTTCAGGGATAGTTGGCAGCTGTATAGACGCAGGTGGCCACTTTGACAACTGAGCGAGATAGTGCTCAATAGATTTCAAGAGGGCACAGGAGACAGTAGAGACCCTCCAGAGAGTGGCTAATGGTACCTTAGTAGGAGATTATATGAGGGAAGTTATGTGGGCTGGCCGAGAGGCAAGGTTTTATAGAGGTAGATATCATGATGCAGTGTCTTCCAATCATAGAGTCAGTTATGCCCCATCGAGATCTGGGCAGATGCACACACAAATAGTGAGTGAGGGGGTGACATAGCCTCCACGTAGAGATCCCAGAGATCCTGTTTCTTCTGGGGGTGGTGATGGTACAGGTCCTATTGGGCCCGCACAGTCTACAATAGCAGATCGTAGATGCCTCTTGTGATTCTCCTTTTTGAGACATGATGTATATTATGATTTACCTCATTTTTTATGATGTATCTTTATGCTTAGACTTTATTGTATACTTGACATTGATGATATATATATGACATGCAGTTGATGTGATTTTATGATGGTTTATGATTTCTATGTGATGTTTTATGCAATATGTGATGATTTTATGATAAATGAATTTGTAGAATATATGATACATGGATATATGATGTGATATATGAATTTCTAAATGATGATCTATATGGATGTTCAAAATGTGATAAAATGTATGAATGGTAAATGATGTATGCATATGATGTTTGATGGATGTTAATGTAATGTATGGATGGATGGATAAATGCTTTTTATTTTTAAATGCGATGATGATAAAAATGATGATCTTATGATGAACGATAATGGATGAATGTAATGAGAATAATGACATGACTCGCATTTATTTTATATATGATAAAATGTATGGATAAAAAATGATGTATGCATATGATGTTGATGGATGATAATCTAATGAATGTTTTTTATGGTAAAAATGAACATGATGTACTTATGGTACAATTTAATTCATAATTTATTTGATGTATGATGAAATGTATGAATGATGAGATGATGAAACTAAATGATGAGATGACGACTCCTACATGTTTTTGATGATTTTTGAATTTATGTCATGTATACTCAGTCTTTTTTCTAGATTAGATAATCATTGGTTGGAACCGTTTATGCAACAAATACTCTGTAGAAAATGAATATGATGAATGCAATCTAATTCTTAATATGCAACTATATACAAAATGATTGTCATTTTAATAGTACCTTTGTGCTTTTTGTCATCATAGAGCTTTATAGGATGTTGAAAGTGAGTACAAGCGTCAATGTTATGTGTTAGACCAATGACGACCTGAGTACTTCTTTCATGATTTTTGATATTCCAAGTGAACACAAGCATCTAGGTATGATTTAACCGAGATGACCTATGCATTCATTGCATAAACAGGCAGTGGTTAATCATTTCAATATGTGAATTCTGAATGTCATCGGTGATACATTTGCATAGCACATCCCCTGACAATTCATAAATTTATATGATTAACTTACAAACAGCAGATAATAAAAACATCATTCTTTTTCCTTATTTCTCTAGGTCAATACATCATTGAGTTACTCCAAAGAAATGATAATCAAAAATACAATTTGTCCATTGTTTACTTAGAGTGTTTCATTCATTATTCAGATTTTAGATCATCTATCCTGATTTTGTGATTTTTTTTGGATTTTTGAGATTTTTGACCAAAGACCTAACATACTAACCTATCCTAGGGGTCTCGGGGGCTGATCAAAGATTAGCCTTGCCTATGTTAAACATGCAGAGACCACGTAGTTTGACTGACACAGACCTATGTTTTTGGATTTTTCTTTTTCAAATTTAACATTTTGACATGTTTTTTGGATTTTGCATTTTCAGACTTAAATTTTGACATGTTTTTGGATTTTCAATATGATGCGGATTGTTGATGTCTTTCTGCCAATGATTGATGTTGTGTTTTGATCTTTTTTTTGTTGCTGTTGTCATACTGTTGTGTGCCCTTCGGTGAAATCAATGTTTTTGTTGTCCCTAGTGATATCCAGATGTTGCCCCCAAGCTTTGGAGTGAGATTTGACTAGTTGAAAATGATTTTGATATGGATGCAAAGATGACAAGACTACTGACATGATATGAAATGGTCTTGACTGCAAGACTAATGATCCTGATATATATCAAAATAGATGGGAAATCTGATCTTAGAATCACATACGATGCCTATTTCTAGGTTTTCACCATATGTTTTGATTTGTGTTTTTGTGTTTTTGTATTTTTCATTTTTTTCTTTTTCTTTCTTTTTTGTATTTTTGCGTTGCCAAGATGCCTGTTTGCCAGGTTTTCACCAAGGAAACTATTTTCAGAAGTTTGACCCATGCACTAGGAGATTAAGCATAGAATTTTTGGAGATGAATACTATTGATAGGTTCATCAAACAAATCCCCTTCTGACGTTGATAGCTGATATGCTCCTAATCCATACACTGATATGATGACAAAAGGACCAAGCTAGTTAGGCTCAAATTTCCCTTTCTTCTCCCTGTCTTGTTGATTCCTAGGGTTTTCCTTTAGTACCAAGTCACCAACCTGAAAGATGCTCGGTTTTACCCTGTGGTTGTAACTTCTTGACATCCTCTGTTGATAAGCCATTATATGATTTACCGCTTGTTGGCGATGCTCATCCAACAACTCCAATTCCTGCAGTCTAGATACCCTATAGTCTTCATCAGAAATAATTCCTTTGAGTGATACATGAAGGGATGGAATTTCAACTTCAATAGGCAATATAGCTTCTAACCCATATACCAAGGCATATGGAGTAGCTCTTGTTGGTGTTTTGATACTTGTTTTATAGGCCCATAATGCAGGATTGAGTTGAACATGCCAATCACGTCCAACATCGTTAACCATCTTTTTGAGAATTTTGGGTATTGTTTTGTTTGAGGCCTCTACTTGGCCATTCCCTTGAGGATAGTACGGTGTTGAAAACCGATGTTGGATATGAAACTTTTCACATAGCTCCTAGACATCTTGATTTTTGAAAGGTTGTCCATTATCAGTGATAATGGATTGAGGGATTCCATACCGACATATTATGTAATTCAAGATGAAAGAGGAGATTTGCTTCCCAGTGATGGTTGTAAGAGGTAGTGCTTTAATCCATTTTGTGAAATATTTTGTAGATGTTATAATGAACTTGTGTCCATTGGATGAAGATGGATTTATTTTTCCTACCAGATCGAGGCCCCATTAACAGAAAGGCCATGTCAATGTGAAGGGATGCCATTCTTGTGCTGGTGCATGAATCAGATTATTGTGAATCTAACACTTTTCACATTTCTTAATAAAATGATAGGATTCTTTCTCCATGCATGGCCAATAATATCCCAAACGGAGGATTTTCTTAGCTAGAGTTATCCCACTCGAATGAGTGCCACAAATACCCTCGTGAACCTCATGTAGGGCCATTTCAGATTCGTCATGTTCTAGACATCATAATAAAGTACCATCAAGACCTCCATGATAAATTATGTCGACGATTAAAGTATGTCGTGCAGATTGGCGGATGAAGTTTCATTTTTGGTTTCTGGATAGATAACGAGGAAGGATATCATTTTTCAAGTAAGCATAGGTCGTTTCATAGATGGAGGTTTCAATTGTTTCTATATGGAAGATGGTAGCAGATTCTGAATTATAATGGGAAGGACATGATACTTGTTCTACCATAAACTCATAACAAACACATTTCTCAGGCAATTGTAGTAATGAAGCAATTGTAGCCATAGCATCCACAGCTTTGTTTTCCACCCTTGGAATTTGATCAAACTTGATACTGACAAAGGATAGTTTTAGATTATCTATTTGTTTCTTGTAGGGCATCAAATTTTCATCTTTTGTTTGATACTCATCATTTACTTGATAAATAACTAGTTGAGAGTCACCATATACCTGTAAATCCGCGATCTTCCACTTAATTGCTATTTTGACCCTAGTGATTAATGCTTCATTTTTTACCACATTATTTGTACACTGAAACATTAATCTATATGATTTTGGAATGGTGTGTCCTTGTGGAGAGATGAACAAAATTCCTGCTCCTGATCCTCGCTATGTATATGATCCATCAAAATATAAAACCCATTGTTGGGGCATCACTGTCAGAATGTCTACATCTAGAAACTCCATTGTCATTGGTCGATCATCTGGTAAAGGAGCCTCTGCTAATTTTTCAACGATTTCCTGACCCTTTATTTCCTTTCTCTCTACATATTGAATGTCAAATTCACTTAATAGCATGACCCACTTTGCCAGTCTACCTATTAAGGCATCTTTACTAAGTAGATATTTTAAAGGATCAATCTTTGCTATTAGCCTGATTGTATGAGTTAGCATATAGTTTCTTAGAGTTGAGTAGCGAATACCATTGTCAATCAAGATTTCTCTATGAAAATGTAATTGATTTCATATCCATTCAATGTTTGGCTGATACAGTAGATGGCATGTTCTTTTCCTTCATAATCCTCTTGCGCTAATAGTGCCCCCAAAGAGATATATGTCGTAGCAATGTACAATATCAAAAGTCTTCCTTACGTTGGTGGCATGAGAATAGGTGGTGACATTAGATACTATTTGATTTAATTGAATGTTGGTTCACACCCCTCATCCCACTTGAAAACTATATTTTTAATGGAATAGATGATTAAAAGGATGACTTTTGTCCGCCACCTGGGAGATAAATCTTCTGATCGATTGGAGTCTTCCCTGTAGTGATCTGAGTTGACTGATATTCTTAGGAGGTGGCATTTCCATAATTACTTTGACTTTCACTAGATCCACTTCAATTCCTTTTTCTGAGACAATATACCCTAATAGTTTTTATAATGTGACCCTGAAGACACACTTCTTGGGGTTTAACCTAACATTGAATTTCTCCATCCGTGTGAAGATTTTGTCTAGAATATGCAAATGTCCTTCCCTAGTACTAGATTTTTCCAAGATGTCATCCACATAATCCTCCATGAAGGTGTGCATCATATCATGGAAGATTGTTTTCATTTCTCTTTGATAAGTTGTTGATGCGTTCTTTAGACCAAATGGCATGACGTTCCAGCAGAAGGTTCCCCATGGACATGTGAAATCCATCTTTTCCTGATCTTCTAAAGCTATTTTATTTGATTGTATCCAGAGAAACCGTCCATGATTGAAAACATGGCATGCCCTACCGTCAAGTCCATGATGATGTCTATATTTGGTAGTGGAAAATCATCCTTCGGGCATGCTTTATTTAGGTCTCTGAAATCTGTACATATTCTGATGCCATTGTCCAACTTTGAAATAGGCACAATGTTTGATATCCACTTGGCGTAGTCTATAGACCTTATGAATCCAGCATCCAATAATTTCTTTAGCTCTGTCTTTACCATCAATGCGATATGCGGATGCATTTTTCTCAATTTTTGCTTGACAGGCTTGATTCCTATAGGCAAAGACAAGTGATGCATGAGTAGATTTGGGTCGAAGCTTGGTATATTAGAATATGACCAAGAAAAGTTGATGCTTCTTTCTTTGAAGAATTTGATGAATTCTGATCTTTCTTGATCTGTCATGGATTCCGCCAAATGTAGGATTTTTGCCTTTTCTTCTATGTCAATATTCACAGACTGTGTTGGTTCCACTAGGACTGATGATCACTCATGATAATGTTCCAGAAGAGTGTCAAATCTTCCATCCTTCAGTGCCTCAGAAAGGATTTCACTATTAGATGCATTCTTTATTTTTTCTTTTTCCAGATCTAATGCTGCCATAGAATGGTTTTCACCATTAGATCTATTTTCCTTGTTTTCAATTTTGCAAGTGGAAGATATGACACCCTCCTGCCGAGTCATTTTGTTACGAGTATTATAGATAGAATTTTTACCAGGTTTGTGATGAGATAGGAAATTTATGATGGCATCATCATCTGTAAATATTGGTATAGTCAAAGGTTCGACAGGTTCCCAGTCAATGAGTTTAGGATGGATTAATGGCATGAGGTCATCAGATTCATTTGGTTTGATGGATGTAAGGGTTCAGATAGCCATTTCATCATATTTTTTGTTGGCATTATCAAGGTCAATCATGGTACTTTCTTCAACATTGTCTATCTCACTCGAAGTTTGTTTGTCCCCACTTGAATCATCGATATTTAGCGACGCTGCTACGATTGGTCTAGACCTAGAGCCTTGGCCCTCCTCACATGTAGGTGTATATTGTTGGATGACATCAATATGAATATCAGTGAAAGATACATCGTAACGTGAATCCCATTCATATTCATTAGAATCTGTCTCAGAGCTATTTCTAAGTTGAAGAATTATTTCTACAACCTTATTTTCTAGTTCCTATTTTTCTTCATTAGAATATCCTAGTCCCAGCTTTTCCTTTGAGTGGAGAGTGAGGGGTGTAATAGGCTCTATGATTCCATCCTTTCTTAATCCAATAGGTCCTTGTCCTTCATACCCCATTTTTTCTAAAATAGCTTTTCCTTTTCCATATTTATCAGTGTTAATATTGACATTTTTGATACTGATATCTAATGTAGAGGGTTCCTCATCTTTGTATAGCCAATCCAAGATCACTTTGTTGTCTTATTCATCCTCTATTGTGCCTTTTTTGACAAACCTTTCATCTAGAGCTATGACTGGTAACGATGTTTGAGATTTGATCATAGATGGTTGACCATATGTCCTAGGAGATGGCATTAACTATGATAGGTTAAGCGATTGCTCCATAGAATATGTTCCCATTCCCTTTTCTGTCGGTTGAACTTGCTCTTGGAACTTTTATGATAAAGAATTTTGTTGATTTGGATTATCTGTTGATTGAGTTTCAACAGGACTTGTCTCTTTATCTTTACCCTTCTTCTCTACCCACTTGGTGGTGTTACTTGGACGTTATTCTTCTTTGGATGATTTTGAACATGATGCTTCCCTGTTGTGTGGTACAAAGGTATCTTGAGAGATCCTAAGGTTGTCACAATGTTGAGGATGATTTGAATCAATAGATATAGTCACCTCTCGTCCATTTATTGGAAACTTTAAATATTGATGATATGTCGAAGGTATAGCTTGCATTTCATGGATCCATGGTCATCCTAAGATAATGTTGTATGTTAACTCTTTCTCCAACACTTGACATGCTATATGTTTCATCATTGGCCCCACTTGAATGGGTAGCACAATCAAGCCTTTAGATGATCTTTCTTCCTCATCATATGCTTTGATAGTCATTTTTCTTTGGGCATCAATAGCATCATCTGAATACCCTAGTGCACAGATTAAATTGAGAGTGCAAATGTTTAGACCAGCTCCCCCATCTATTAAGACTCTCTTGATGCGATGATTGTGGATTAAGACTTCAATATGGAGTGCAATATTATGGGGATGGTTTAGTGAGATATCATCTTGTTTGGAGAATGATAGACAATGTGGGGTAGCCAAATGTCCCAACATAGCTTGTAACTCACAAAAATCAAGATTCTTTCGTACTATAGTGGCAACTAAAGCTTGTTCTAGAACCTCCTTATGTGATGGTGATATTTTAAGGAGTTCTAGTATCGATATTTGTGCCGAAATATTTTGGAGTTGATCGACAATGTTATAATGAGATGGAGGTGGAACTGCATGTGTAGATCCAACTCCCTTTAACATGACCTTGGCTTGCCCCCTAGTCATTACATTTACTAGTTGATGTTCTTGATGGTCTCTGATTTTTAAGACATTGATTTGATTATCAGAGTTTTGTATGCTTCAGAGGAAGTCCAAAGGGGTAGTGTTGTGTATTTTGGGTCTGTCAATGTTGTGACTAACTGTATGATCACTCTCTATTCCAGATAGATAAAGGATTGTTGTGTAAAAGACATGGTTGACATTCTTTCCTTTGTTTTTTGAAGATGATGGTGCTCCTTTGTCATAGTTTGGAAAAGGGTCCTTGAAAGCTGAATGATCGTTATTGTTTTGGGGTGTTTCCACATATGATTTATTATTGTCGATCAAATCTTGTATTGTGTGCTTCAACTCCATACAATCATTGGTTTTGTGGCCTTTGTTATTATGGAAGTTGCAGTAATCAGCATCATTCCACCATGGTGGTTTGACCTTTGGATCCCAGAATCGGGCTTCCCATGCAGTGATAACGCCACTGGTGACTAATTCTTTCATTGTTGATTCTATCGTTTGGCCTAAAGGTGTGAACCTATGCCGATTTGATGGTTTCTTATATGACTGTGTCTTTAAGATCTTGTTGTTTTGTATGGCATTTGACTTGACAATTTGATCATTGTTTTGATTCTTTGATGTAGATGCTGTCAAGTTAAAAACTAGTTTGACATTTTGGGAATCACTTGTTGTTTCATTGGTAGATGTGTTTCGATTCTTTTGCCAAAATTTTGGCTTATCACTGCTTGAGTATTGATTGGAGGAGTTATTTGCTTTATTCATTTTATCGTTGAAATTTTTGATAACTCCTCTTTTGACTAATGCCTCCTTGATTTTAAGACCATTCTCTATTACTTTTTCGAATGTGGGAGGACATTGCAATTCAAGCCTATAACTCATTTCCTCCGTCAAGTTGTCAATGAACAAATCCATCTTTTCTTCCTCAAGAATGGATCGAGGATATCTAGCGAACAAATGTCGCCATCTTTGTAGAAAAGACAAGAACGTTTCCCCTTTGTTTTGCTTTAGGTTATAAAGATCCTTTATTATAACATCGTGCTGGATGTTAAAGGAGTACTCGGAAATGAACCTGTTGACTAATTCCTCAAAATTTCTGATACCTAGTTGTAGTTTTGAAAACCACTCCATACATGATCCTCCCAAGATACTTGGGAATAATCTCATTAAGTAAGTTTCCTCTTGGGAAAACTCGAGACACATTGTTTTGAATTCACTGATATGATCTATCGGATCTGTTCTTCCATTATACTTATCATACTTTGGGATTTCACAGTGTCTAGGAAAAGGTATGAGATCAAGCGTTGCGTCGAAAGGATAAGGACAAATGTTCTATATCACATATCTTTTGGTACTCCCTTTTGTCATATCCTATATCTATTGTTGTAATAATTGCATTTGAGATTTCAAAATGGTCACTGGATCTATTGTTTGTGTAGGTTGCAGTATTTCAGTTTCACTTGTTCCAGGTGCTTCCTTCAGATGATTCATGCCGAAGTCCTTGGGAAGTTTGGCACCTGATTCAGCCAACATCAAAAGATACTTCTCCATATCTTGTTCTAAAATCTTCTCCATAAACTTATGGAACTTGGGATCTTGTTGAGCTGTTTGAATATCCTCTGGATTTATTTCATTCTTATCATTTTGGTTCATATTGTTCCAAGGATTCTCTTCTACCATTGTTTGGGATGTTTCAAGTTCTCACTCTAAGAGTCTCTGCTTTTGGGACCTAGTGAAGATTGGCATACAAAAATTGTACCCTTTCTTCCGAAATGTTGATCTTCTATGCTAGGAAAATGTTAATTTGAACTTTTAACGAAGTCGAATAAGATGAATGATCTTATTGATGAGACTATGTTAAAAATTTGATTACTATACTTGGTTTCTTGGTGAAGGATGATAGTATCCTAATGATGAAACTTCAGTGTAGTAATCGATTGTGTATTAATTTTGACACTTGTGGTTTGCACGATCTTATTTCAGTTGATAAGATTGGAAGTTTGTATAAACCTATCTATTTTCAATCTTTAGACAGTGATTCTAATAAAAAGAAACCTGGTTCTGATGAAAAGTGTGGATAAAATAACTAACTGACTGACTGGTAGGTTTTTTGAACTCTTTGTTTTGAAAGCGCTAAAATAGAGGACAGCGGCGCTAGAATAGAGTTCTGAAGCATTGAAATAGGTGACAGAAGCTCTAAAATAGTGCACAAAAGCGTTCTAGAAATTGATGGATGCGCTATCTTGATAGAAGCGTTGAAACAGTGCCCGAAAGCACTATTTCATAGGGGCACTAAAATAGTGACTTGAAGCGTTGAAACAGGTTTCCAAAGCGCTAAAAACAGGACTTTAAGACTCTCTATTGTAAAATCTGATCTAGCGTTGTGGCATACTATATCATGGATTATGGAAGATAAGAAGGATGTATGCGCTAACTACGGTCGTGATAATGAGTGAGAGCTCTTATTTGGAAGAAGCCTCGTGAATAGAGTGGTTCTACTACGTAATCTAAAGTGTGACCCCTAACAAAATCATGATATCCATGGATGAATGTTCTATGTTGTAAAAAGAGTTTCCAATTTTGATATAGAAATGTTGTCTTCTTAATTTATCTTGATAACCGAAAGGTTTCTTAGGTTTTGTGATTTTTATTTTTCTCTCGACAAACGTGGTGGACTTCCACTTTCGTAGCATGGATTTTCTGATCTAACTTGACTTTGTTGGTTTTCAGGATGATCTTTAATCTGATTTTAATGAATTTGTGAAAACACAACAAGCAATTGTGAATAATTGTTTTAACTGAATAGATCATGTATGTTCAAGAATCACAAATGATTCTTATTGATTTTGATGGGTTGCTTTGACAATTGTACATAAATCAAACAGACTCACACTTAAGGACAAATAGGTCGTCATTATACTCACAGCGCACATCTTGAATTGCGTTGATGCACACAGCCTTGTCACCCCCTAGAAGGCGCCCGTCTTTTTGTCATTTCCAAGTGCGTACTCAGAGTTGGATTTCTCATCCTTTGAGCAAACAGTTTGTGGCAATTATATGGTGAGTGTCTTGGGGGTAGATTTTTCCCTCCCCTTGCACCATGAGTATGACAATGTATGGATACTGACTCGGTGGGATACTACTCTATGGTTCATAGATTGGGCTTCCGTGCGATGCGACAATTGATAAACTCCCTTAGGAAACCTCCCAATCTTTAGAACAAAGATTTTCAAGATGGTTATCTTGCTCACTACCGTCAATTTGGACTTTCATCAACAACTTACATTTTTATTATAGTGGGTTGGAATCCTTGGCTTTAGGTGTTCCCACTTAGGTCATTCCCGTAGGGTGAGTACTTTTTCCCACTACGACAGGCCTTCTAAAGGATTTAAAAAAGCATAAATAGCATGAAGTAAAAGTGAATCTGGTGCTTTAGTCACCCAGTTAAGGGGAGAGCATAAGCCTAATCACCACAAGAATAGCATATAAGTTGTTTTGTTTTAAGCCCAAAAAGAAATTTATTAATCTATGTGAAGGTGTTGCTTCACAGAAATCATGTTTGTTCTTTTTAACTCGTACTGTACAAATATGATGACTATCCTAGGATTCATAAATTTTATTTTAAGAAAACAAAAAGTGGCTACCCTAGGATTGATATATTTTAGAAACCAAGAAATGACTATCCTAGGATTGATAAATTTTAGAAAAACAGAAGTGACTATCCTAGGATTGATAAATTTTAGTCCGATTGTAAAAAAAAATTAAAATCTGGTCATGGCCATGTCGGATCCAGACTGAAATTACAAAAGCACTGGAATAGTCCATCGAAGCGCTATAACTCTTACCTAATGTGCTAAAACACGAAAGCACCGAAATAGGACATCGAAGCGCCAAAGTTTGTCATGGAAGCGCTAAATCACCGATGCGCTGAAACAGGTGACGGAAGCACTAAAGTTGAAAGCGCTGAAATTTTTGACGGATGTGTTGTAGTAACACGAAAGCGCCAAAACATAACATAGAAGCGTTGTAGTTTGCCACAGAAGCGCTATAGTATTTGACGAAAGCGCTAAAAGAAAATATGTCGGGATCTTGCGTGACACTTTCCAGAAAAATTACAAAATTGGGGTTAATGCCCCATGGTGGATGCCAAATTGTAAGCGTGGATAAGGTGTAAAGCACAAAACACACTGCTTAATAAGACATTATATCAAAGACAAAGTTGAATAAATCAAATCAAAGCAATAATCTATTGAAAGTGTCATATTGTTCTCTATCTCTAAGGATTTATTAAACCACTATTGCTCTCAGATCGTGAGTGCACTATGATTGTTAAAATGAAAATTCGAAGAATGAGATGGATGTTAATGCAATGATATGGAGCTAAATGTGATAATACTAGATGATAAATAAACTAAACTAGCATGAATTGACATGGAAATAGATAAATGCAGCTACAGGAGGCAGCCATGATATGAAAGCTTGATTTCTTGATACTGGATGTTTGAATGCTTGATGCTTGAATTCCTGCAGAGTAAGAGTGCATAAGTTAGATTATATGGATCTTTTTCTTTGTTCAATGAGGTTGTATTTATAGAATTCCTGGCTGTAGAAATGCACAAGGAAGACATTGAGAGGCTTGGATTCAATTTGGAGGATTGAATGCTGAAAGATGGAGGAGATTGAGAGAAATTTGGTGATTGTCTCTACCCATGAAAACACCAGGCAAGAGAAGAGGAAAGATTGATGGAGGAGGATTGAGAGAAGAATTTGGAATTTGTCTCCAATTTGTCTCCAAAACTTCTCATGAAGTTTCAAAGAATTAATTGTGACATATTTTAGACATAAATTAGACATAGGATATCTAATTAATTTTTGAGGAAATATAGATGGAATATTCTTTATGCTTTTATTCAAATATTTTAATTATTTAAATTAGAAAAAGAGGGATAAATAATTTAATAAAATGAACTATAGAAGTTGTTTATTAAATTAAATAGATGAATATGGCAATTAATCAATAAAGTGTTTTGATCTCTATTTAATTAATTTAAGATTGATGTGATAGAATAAAATAGGAAAATGATAACTAAATTAAAGAAAGTATTTAATTTTTTTTATTTAATTAAGATGAATTTAAATGTGAACTATATAAATAAATATTTCTATTTATTCAGTAGTAGAGGAAATTAGGATTATTAATCAAATAATTTGTATTTAATTAATCGGATGCTCCAAACCATTTTTAGGTGTATATAGTTGTATATTTTCTTTCAAGGATGATCACATCAGAAGAAAATCAAGTCATAGATGATTACTTCCCTAATGAGGACTTATTTTCCATTAGTGTGCAAAAACCTTGGTATTCTGACATAGCTAACTTTTTGGTCACAGGGAGAGTCCCTCCTCACTTCTCTCCAAAGGAGGGGAGAGTGCTCACTGAGAAATATTTTGCTTTCTCATGGATTGTTGGATGTTTTTTCTATATTGGGCCTGACTTGGTCATGAGGAGATTTGTGAGAGAAGATGAAACATTTAATATTCAGTATGCATGTCACAATCAACCCTATGGAGGACATTTTGCAGCCAAGAGAACAACAATGAAGATTTTGAACATAGGATATTAATATCCAATGCTCCACAAGGATGCAGGAAGATATACAAGGAAATTTTACAGATGCCAAAGAATGGGTAGGCCAACAAAGTTCGATAAGATGCCACTATGACCCCAAATAGTAATTAGTCCATTTGATAAGTGGGGACTGGATTTTGTAGAACCCATTGATCCTCCATCAAAAGGTAAATCTTATATTTTGGTATGCACCAAATATGTAACTAAATGGGTAGAACTTAAAGCCATGAAGCATGCAAGAGATAACAAGGTTGCAAAAAATTTGTATGAGGAAATTTTCACACAATATGGAGTTCCAAGAGAGATAGTGACTAATCAAGGGACTCAATTCACTTCAACCCTTGTTTCAGCACTAGTCAATGATTACAACATTAGGCACAGGAATTCTATTCCTTATCACCCTCATGCCAATGCCAAGTTGAGGTAACTAACAAAGAAATTGAAGCTATTCTGATTAAAACAGTGGCTATCCATAAAAAGGATTGGGCAAGTAGGCTACCAGAAGTTGTTTGGGACTACAGAACCACTTGGAAAACAGCTTCATGATTCACTCCATTTGAGTTGTTGTATGGAAAGTCATCCATCATGACCATTGAATTTGAACATAACACTCTCAGAACTGTAGTAGAATGGGGAATGGATATTTCTGAAGCACAAAGAGATAGAATCATGCAGCTGAATGCTTTGGATGAGATGAGGAAGGCATATTTGCATCAAATTGAGGTAGTGTAGACTCAACAAATAAAATGGAATGATAATTTCATCAAGGATAATAAATTCTAGCCTGGAGATTGGGCACTGCTCTATGAATCAAGATATCAGGATAATGCAAGAAAATTGTAGACAAGATGGCTCAGACCGTATGAGGCTGAAGTATTTCCCAATGGAGATGTTCAACTTACTACCATTGATCCTGTTAGGTTTAATTTTTTGGTGAATGGTCATCGTCTGAGATTGTATCACAAGCCAACTTCTAAAGAAGAGTTCCTAGAGCAATAAACTCAGCAGGCAGCACCTAAACTACTTGCAGCCGAAGCCAGTGGACCTAGTGTCCCTTCTTCTGGATAATTAAGGTATGTCACTTCTCATAATAAATATTCTCACTTTGTGGGGATCCACTTCTTCACCCATGCGCCCATTCATTTCATCTCACCACCATCATTTCAATCCACCTCATTCTACTCCGCTTTCATAAAATTCTCAGCAAATCTCTTCAAAATGACCGGTACTTTCTCCATCATCTTTGCAATAAATCTTCCATGAATTTAGGTACGTGCACATTAATTTTTATACCTTAATTGTTTTCTAATGCATTTATCTAATTTTTGTAAATTAATATGGGCATTCACCATAGCATGTCATCATTTCCTACCCTTGTCAAATCATTCTTTCACCTCTTATGTGAGGACACATTTGCTCATTTAGGTTGGGGGGAACATTTTGATGCCATGTCTGCATGTTTGTCTGTACTGATTCAGGTCAGCAAGATTTAAATCATTAAGCCAATTTGAATTCCGATGTGACGACTCGTATGTGCGAAATGCAAATCCTCCGTCGCCATTTTCCTTAATCATAGACTCCATTTATTACTCCTTTATTGCCTAATTGTCCCTATCATAATCCTAAGCTAAAAGGTAAAATTCAAATGACATCAACATTGGAAATTCAACAAGATTTGCAGGAATGAAACGTTTGGTCTCCATGCAAGAATTACAGGAAGAAAATATTTGCAAAGTAACTATTTCATTGTAGACAATGGGAGGTGTGTTGATTCGAAACGAACCCACAATTCATGATGCTTTATTGTAGGATGCGCCTTGCCTGGCCGAATTTACAAACTATGGTTGGCTTGACTATTTCTTAAAGCTCAACTGTTTTGATGGAAATGTTACATTAGAATTCGCTCAAACATTGTCTAAGGGAAAGGCCACAGTAAAAGGATTATAAGTCATAGCTACAAAGAAAAGAATCGTAGAAGTCATAGGGTTGTCATCCATTGGTGAACAGTAACCTTCTGCAAGAGATGCCAGGTTGGCTAGGGCCGAATTTACAAAACCTAATGATCCTTCGTTGAGCATAGATAAACAAGGAGCGAAGAGGACCTCTTTGCTCGACATATGGAGGCGTGTAGTTGTCTATGTTGTCAAGTATATCACTTATGAAGGCCGCCAATCGAATTTGCATTTTGTGCATTTTAAGCTCCTAAACCACATGAGGCATGGAAGGAGAATGAATGTTCCCAATGTGTTGTACCACCTTCTTTCAATCATGGCAGCTGAAAATAAGAAAGGTAGGGAAAATTATTTTTCCCATCATTGTCTAATTAAATTATTAGTTGAAAAATCTCTACATTATGTGTCCAATATTTCTTGGGAAGAATTTTTTATAATTGATCAAGTTAGACCAAACTATTTATGAGTTAGGGTTTCTCCTCAACCTTGTAGGGTTGGGAGGAGAAGGAGCAATGTTGGGGCCACTACCCGTGCCTCAACTTCTGGCATAGGCCCTAGTGGAAACCCTCTTGCAGCCACACAAGCTATTAAAATTAGTTCTTCTCAATCAGAGCATTCTAATAAAGAGAGATCCTCTCTTGATTCTAAGGATGATGTCCTTCTTGGCACATTGATGAAAATGAGGGCACAGAGAAGGAAGGAAGAACTAAAAGAAGGAAAATCTAGCAAAGAAAATAATAGAAAAGGAAGCGCCAAGCTCCAGGAAATGGAAAATTGACATTGTTCTTCCTGCAACAAGGGAAAAATGAATAAAACCTCCCAAAAAATCAAATTCAATTGAGCCAACCATTAGGGTATCTCTTGAGGGAAGCCCTAAACTTGGAAAGTCACCATAGGAGGATATAGAAGCTCCAATGGAGCATGTAAATGAAAAGGAAAAGGATGTGTTCGAAGAAGAAGCAAATTTAACACTGGTTGATCTTGTAGATATTGCAAAGAAAGTTGAAAGCCAGGCATGTGAAGGAAATTGGGAACTCCTGCAACAAGACTTCCTGTAGCATGAGCAAGAATGGGAACAATAGGCCTTGCAAATTCAAATAGAAGAACAAGGTTTGATGCCCATGCAACCAGAATTGGCTGAGCAAGAAGAAGCCCTACAAATGGTACTCTACCAAGAGCAACCACAATTACCAGGTAAAGTGATGGTAGGAGTACATCTAGGCCCTCTGATTTTTCAATGAAGATGGTAATTTTGAATTTATGGAAATAAATACAAAGAAGGGGAGCATAATAGAAAGAAAAAAAGCGTAGGCTGAAGAAAGAAATTGAACGGAAAGATGAGGAGATTGAGGACAAGAATGCAAAATTTTCTACTTTAAAGAAGAAGGTGGATGACAGGAAAACTCTAGTACCATAGATACTAGAATGCAGAGCTCCTCTGAGGGTATATTCACTATATTTAAAATAGAAGCATCTTTCTTTCAAGTTTGCAAGTATTGTCTCAGGTTTGAACCCCTCAATTGAAACCCCTATTGAATTTTTCAATGCTTTTCGGAATGCTCCCTCTAAGATGAAAAATATGTTGTACAAATTTAATTTACACAAATTTTTTGTAACCAAGGATCAAGGTTGGAATCCACTACTATATGTTGGGGATGTCCAACTAAAATCATTCATGTCTTGGATACAAAACGAAGTAAGTTGGGGAAAGAAGTATAGGAATTATAGGCAAGTTGAGTCTAGCATTACCCTGCCCATTATGGCTAAGTCTAGACATCCAGGAGATATTTTTAAAGATTGGCACAAAATGTTATACCGTCCAAGCTATAGCTGCAGGATCTTGCCTGAGAGAGAGGCAGTTTACAAAGAGTATGAAGAGATGGAAAGAACCACAGGAGACTCTATAATGGAATATTTGTCTCAGAGATGGAATACTCTATCTGATGATTTGATGCAAGCAGAGCCTCACTCCATGCACAACTATGCTGCAACACTCAAAAGAATTGATAGGTATATGCAACTCAGAAGAACAAAAGGGAAATTTTGGCTTCCCCTAATTTTTCATCCTCATGTTCTATTGTGGCCAGTGCCAAACTACAGGTTTTACAGGTATGATATTGCTGATGAAAGATAGAGATGGAGCAGGCTGGAGAGACAACAAGGATTCTATTGGGATCCTAATTCCGATACAGCAGAAATAGATGTGGGACAACTTACAGTTGCCAACTTCAGGGCATTGACCAATAAAAAACTCATTCTTCCTTTGCTAGAGGACCAACAAGACATTAGGTTGGGGGGAAATGATCAGTCTATTTTATGGCTTAATTATTGATAGGATTATTGTCCATTTCTTGCAGTTACATAAGATTTTTATGCTTGGGATTTAATCTTTCATAATATTTACTTGAAACCATAGACCTTGGACATGAATTTATTTTCATAAGCTTTCAAATGATATCGATATGTTATGTGGATTGTTTGTGTTAAATTTGCATGTGATTAATGAATGTTGCTTTAAGATTATTATGGATATGCAATTGTTGTGCATGCTAACATTTTCATGCAGATGATTTGAAACCTGCAGTTTAGGAAGATCCCGCTAGCTGGACAAGTGCTATATCGGTCAACAAGGTGGTCATTGAAGACTCTTGGCAGCTAGAGATTCATCATGCATCAAATTATAGCCACCTTGTTATGGTCTTAAATGTTGTTGAGCATGCACTGGCATTA
The DNA here is from genome assembly GCA_007115665.2 of Sequoiadendron giganteum. NCBI lineage: Eukaryota > Viridiplantae > Streptophyta > Pinopsida > Cupressales > Cupressaceae > Sequoiadendron > Sequoiadendron giganteum. The sequence goes on from CM021107.1 coordinate 264,648,837, forward strand.
CTGTTGTGCCATATTTAAGTTAAGGAAATCATGCCTAACAAGTTTTATGCATGCGTAGCCACCCCTGCTCTTTTCCGCACTTTCCTTAATGTGGCGTCCTTCGCGATTGTAGGAGTTGAATGCCTTGCTAGGTGGTTGGATAAATAAGGACTTAGTTGTTCCTTTTGAACAATTTTGGAGTTGAAGAATGTTAATTTACTGATGTACTCACATTCTTAGTTTTTCAGCAATACAACTATGTTAATTGTACTAATATTTTTCTACTAAATAAAATGAGGTTATAAGCTCATGCATCTGAGTCTATTTTAGTTTTAAGGAATACTTATCCAAGGGGGGCCACTTGGTGAGTATTCTGTCCTTTATCTTAGTTTAGATTAGTTGTTATTTTTTATTCAATTGTTAGTTAAGAATCTAGTACTGACTGTACCTGCAGCCACTAGAATTGCATTTTGTGGTTGTTCCTGCAGCCAAGGCAGACAGAGTAGTTTCCTATTTGTCCACTCAGATTTTCATTTCTGTCATGCATTTCAGTTTGATCTATTTTTTGGTTAATGTTCAACATTTATGTTATTTAATTTCAAGCAATTTACTTTCATCATTGTGTTCTTCTTAGTTGTAGGATAGATATGGCTACCTTGGATTTCTAGTGCACATACAGTGCTGACCCATTTATATTTGATGTCCCTGGGTTGACAATTTAAATGCACCTTCATGATGATTGAAATGGCTATTCAGGTTAGATGTCCAATCTCCAAATCATAGCTGCAAGGGCTTAGTTGTTAAAATCATTGTAGGAGGCCAATAGGGGGATTTGTGATAGTAGCATGACCTTCCTACTTTCAACCTCATTTTCTTGGTGTAATGCTCGGGATCACAATTCTTGGAACTGTCAACTTCCATCCTATATCCTCAAAAAATAGAGGGTAAAACCTCTAATCCTTCCTTGGTTGTAATAGTTAAATCTAAAAAATACATCCCACCAGGGATGTGGGATCCTTTATTAATTGATTTGAAATGGAATTTTTTTGATCCATTTAACTACCACATGATCTCCATAAATATCATTCTATTAGACACATACTTAGGCATAAAATGAGGCTACACTAGGGTACCATAAACTCTAAAGATTGTGCAATTACTGTGTAGGTACCAATCTCCCCAGTTATGATCAATTTCCTTTTTTGGATAAAATTCCAATGGAGTAAGGAACTTGATCACCTTCTAAGATAGTCTTCTTCCTAGTTTAAGGCCTAGATTCAATAGAACATCTTGCACACAAATATTCTTAAAAACCAAGTAATTTATAGAAGTGCGATGAGAGTCCCATAGATATGTCCACATTTGGATAGGAAACCTATTACCCTCCTTATTTGTCACTTTTAAATTCAAAGGATTGGTCCATATTTTTACTCCACTATATAATATTAAGTGGCACAATAAAGAATACCACTTGAAATATAATCTATATTTAGGGTCCTTCAAATCCCTCAACTGTTTATGGATTCCTTCTACAATATATGATGCAAAATAAAGAATCCTATTGAGATCTTTGTGTTGAATGTCTATAACAAGCATCACCATATGCACTAGCATTTGAACCCTATAATCCGCTCTTTATACTTGGCACAAAGAAAAGTATTTATTTATGAAATAGTATTCAAAAATATCAAATTCAAAGGGATTAACTTCATGTTTAGTAAACTTGAACAATTTTCTACGTGTTCCTCTATTTCTATGTTGAGACAACAAAATGACTCTAGAACTATTTTATCTTGAGAAAATTCTTTAGTCAGAGCTCCAAAATTTATACGTACATTGGCTGCAACATTTAAGCCAAAGGTATCCACAATGGTCTGACTATATATTTCTAGTAGTGCGCCCCCCTTACCACTCTTAATATCCCTTGTTTGGTTTCATGGTTCTCTACTAGGGCTTTAATTAGTTCTATATTGATAAACACATTTGGGACCAATAACTTGCCCAAATCTTGAGTCCACAAATTAAAAATGGGTATGTCAAATTTACCTCTTTTATACCCATATTCAAATAAGCTCCAACCATGCTAAGGGATTATTGCATCTCTTGTTTGTCCAGCTCTATCATTTAACCTATCAATTAAAACTCTAGTTCCTTGAGCATGTTTCACTCTTTTGGTTGACCTAGGTAACTTTTTTATTAAGTCATCTTCCACGAATCTCTTAATTCATCTTGATTTTGTGCTTGAATTGCTCATTTTGAAAGTTCTCAAAAAACTAGGGTTTTAAATTCTTTAAAAATATTCAACTAAAAATCAAAACCTTTTCTTCAAACCCTTTGATACAACTCGCAAGCAATTTTGAAAATTACAATCTTATAGAAAAAACTAGAACACCTTACCCATAAAATCACTTGAAAACCCTAGATTTGTTTACACATCTTTTCTCTAGGAGCTCAAATTATCATTTCAAGTCAAAAATTATTTCATTATAATGACATAGAAAAACCCCAAATATATTTCTTTAAAATAATAGTTGTTGTGTCTTAATTGCTAGAATAATTGTTTGTGTGGATGAAATTTTTTGTCTCCAGGTAGCCATTTCGAATTTTAAATTTCAATTATTGATATTGAAATGTCCCAACATGATGGATATTTATCGCATTCTCAAATTCTACCACATAAGTGATTTGAAAATATTTTAATGAAAATGTGGTGTGAAGGCATTGTGCACTAAAATGAGAAATGGATGTGTGTCCCTTTACTTTTAGCTACAAAATTATCAGTGCGTTGAAAGAATAATATTTTAGTTTGCAAAATGCACTGATAAGAACATAAATGAACATTTAACAAGTGTCAATCTTCTATGATATGTAGGGATAGTGCATTTTACCTTTGCACTAAAATTAGAAAATATGGTGTAAATAACTCCATGCGCTCTAACCAATAAATATCATGTGTCTGATATAGTCAAAGAAATTCAATCCACTGATTAGTACATTTTACTTGTGTTGGGAGTTATAAATTGTGATGCAAACTAGATTTAACACTGGAATAAGAAAGTGACAAGTGTCTCGAGTAGGGGGTAAAAATGATTGAAGTGCTTAAGTCATGAATTTAAACATGCATTTTAAAGTTATTTTAAAGTGCACTAGGATACAAAATCGATAAGAAGTAAAAGGGGGTGGTTGGAAAATGAATAAAAGTCATAAATAAACACTTAAGTGATTGGGATACCAGAGCCAGGAGTCAACAAGAAAACATAAAAAAGTGCAAGGGGTTTTTTATGAAGGTTTATGGTTTTTTCAAAACCCTAATGTATTATTTTAAAACCCTAGCAAATATGACCATTTAGCAAATTTTCAAAGGATTAGAAAATTTAGAGAGCCAAGAATTTTACAAGTACTACCAAATTGTGGATATCCAGAGATAGTATCATTGGTAGTGGATATCTAATAAGTAATAACATTAATTCTAATTACTTGTAATTTTAGGGTAGGTGCACCAAGATGGTGCACAAAAAGGGGGTCAAAAGTGGTCACTTTTATTCTAAAATCAGATAAACTTGAACTTGGAGGAGTGATTTGAGATTCATGCACTCAAAATTTGAAGATACCAAAAGAACAAGAATTGTAGTACTCTAAATCTAGTTTCTAAACTACTAATTTTTTTCAAAAATATATAAGATTAAGAGGATCAAATGCTTCATGCACACAAAATGTTCTTATTTTTTTAAAAAAATAACATAGTTTCTAGCATGCGCCCCTCAAATTTTTTAGTTACAATTAGTATATTCAAAAAACCATTGGTAGAAACATAGTTAAGAATGAGTACTAGAAGTTGTATATTTTTTTGTAATTTTTTATTGAGTAATTTATTTATGATTTTTCAAAGTGGATGCATCATGAAAATCACATCATTGAGCATTTGTGTCACATAACTTGCACCAAAATAATCGAAAATGCCAAAAACAATCCAGTGTACAAAATGAAGTGTAGAATAATATTATATAATTCTTTTCAAATTTGGACAAGTAGTTCAAAAGTTATTAAAAAAAATTCAATACATGTGTCTCTAATAACTATGGAAACATTAGTGAAAAAATTAAAAATAAATGTGTTAATGTAGTTCAAATCTAAAAAAAAATATACGGTTACAAAGCTTAGAAGACGTGTGAAATTATGGTGGTAATTTTACTAAGATTTGATTTATAATCTGTAAACTTGAT
>CM021107.1:264653138-264755075 GCA_007115665.2 Sequoiadendron giganteum
TTGATGTGATTTTATGATGGTTTATGATTTCTATGTCATGGATGCATTTATTATCTTGATCTATGCAATGTGTGATGATTTTATTTCAAATATGCGATGACATAATGATAAATGCTTTTTATTTTATGTAATGATTCTATGATAAATGTATTTGTAGAATATATGATACATGGATATATGATGTGATGTATGAATCTCTAAAATGATGATCTATATGGATATTCAAAATATAATAAAATGTATGGATGGATGGATAAATGCTTTTTATTTTTAAATACGATGATGATAAAAATGATTATCTTATGATGAATGATAATGGATGGATGTAATGAGAATAATGACATGACTTGCATTTATTTTATATGTGATAAAATGTATGGATGGTAAATGATGTATGCATATGATGTTTGATGGATGATAATTTAATGAATGTTTTTATGGTAAAAGGAACATGATGTACTTATGGTACAGTTTAATTCATAATTTATTTGATGTATGATGTAGTGCATGAATGATGAAATGATGAAACTAAATGATGAGATGATGACTCCTACATGTTTTTGATGATTTTTGAATTATGTCAAGTATACTCAGTCTTATTTGTAGATTAGATAATCATTGATTGAAACCCTTTATGCAACAAATACTCTGTAGATAATGAATATGATGAATGCAATCTAATTTTAACATGCAACTATATGCAAAAAATATTGTTATTTTAATAGTACTTTTGTGCATTTTTTTGTCATCATAGAGCTTTATTGGATGTTGAAAGTGAATACAAGTGTCAATGGTATGTGTTAGACCAATGACAACCTGAGTACTTATTTCATGATTTTTGAAATTGCAAGTGAACACAAGCATCTAGGTATGATTTAACTGAGATGACCTCAACACTCATTGCGTAAACAGACAGTGATTAATCATTTCAATGTGTGAATTCCAAATTTCATTGGTGATACATTTGCATAGCACATCCCCTGACAATTCATACATTTATATGATTAACTTACAAACAACAGATAATAAAAACATCATTCTTCTTCCTTGTCTCTCTAGTTCAATACATCATTGAGTTACTCCAAAGAAATGATAATCAAAAGTACAATTGATCCAATGTTGACTTAGAGTGTTTCATTCATTATTCAGATTTTAGATCATCCATCCTGATTTTGTGATTTTCAAGATTTCTGACCAAAGACCTAACCTACTAACCTATCTATGGGGTCTCAGGGGCTGATCAAAGATTAGCCTTGCCTACGTTACACACGCAGAGACCACGTAGTTCAACTGACACAAACCTATGTATTTGGATTTTTCTTTTTCAGATTTAAATTTTTGACATGTTTTTGGATTTTTGAGTATGATATGGATGGTTGATGCCTTTATGATGATGATTGATGTTGCACTTTGATTTTTTCTTTCGATTTTTCTGCTATACTTTTGTTCACCCTTTGGTGAAATCGATGTTTTTTGTTGCCCCTAGTGATATCCAGATGTTGCCCCCAAGCTTTGGAGTGAGATTTTGACTATTTGAAAATGATTTTGGTATGGATGCAAAGATGGCAAGACTACTGACATGATATGAAATGGTACTGACTATTAGACTAATGATCCTGATATATATCAAAATAGATGGGAAAGATGATCTTAGAATCACATACGATGCCTGTTTCTAGGTTTTCACCATATGTTTTGATTACACTCTTTGTTTTGTATATTTTTCTCATTTTTTACTTTTTTTCTTTCTTTTTGTATTTTCTATATTTTTTTGTATTTTTGCGTTGCCAAGATGCCCGTTTTCTAGGTTTTCATCAAGGAAACAATTTTTAGAAGTTTGACCCATGCACTAGGAGATTCAAGCATAGAATTTTCTGAGATGGATACTATTGATAGGTTCATCAAACAAATCCCCTTATAAGATTGATATTTGATATGCTCCCGATCCGTACACTGATATGATGACAAAAGGACCAAGCCAGTTAGGCTCAAATTTCCCTTTCTTCTCCCTATCTTGTTGATTTCTAGGGTTTTCCTTTAGTACCAAGTCACCAACCTAAAAGACCCTCGGTTTTACCCTGTGGTTGTAACTTCTTGACATCCTCTATTGATAGGCCATTAGATGATTAATAGCTTGTTGACGACGCTCATCCAACAACTCCAGTTCCTGCAGTCTAGATACCCTATAGTCTTCATATGAAATGATACCTTTGAGTGATACACAAAGGGATAAAATTTCAACTTCAATGGGAAATATGGCTTCTGACCCATATACCAAGGCATATGGAGTAGCTCCTGTTGGTGTTTTGATACTTGTTCTGTAGGCCCATAATGTAGGATTGAGTTGAACATGCCAATCACGTCCAACATCGTTAACTGTCTTTTTGAGAATTTTAAGTATTGTTTTGTTTGAGGCCTCTGCTTGGCCATTCCCTTGAGGATAGTATGGTGTTGAAAACCGATGTTGGATGTGAAACTTTTCACATAGCTCTTGGACATCTTGATTCTTGAAAGGTCATCCATTATCAGTGATAATGGATTGAGGGATTCCATACCAACATATTATGTAATTTAAAATGAAAGAGGAGATTTGCTTCCCAGTGATGGTTGTAAGAGGTACTACTTCAATCCATTTTGTGAAATATTTTGTAGCTGTTATGATGAACTTGTGTCCATTGGATGAAGATGGATTTATCTTTCCTACCAGATCTAGGCCCCATTAAAAAAAAGGCCATGTTGATGTGAAGGGATGCAGTTCTTGTGCTGGTGCATGAATTAGATTGCTATGAATTTGACACTTTTGACATTTCTTAACAAACTGATAGGATTCTTTCTCCATGCATGGCCAATAATATCCCAGATGAAGGAGTTTCTTGGCTAGAGTTATCCCACTTGAGTGAGTGCCACAAATACCCTCATGAACCTCACATAGGGCCATTTCAGATTCATCATGTTCTAGACATTGGAGTAAAGTACCATCAAGACCTCGATGATAAAGTATGTTAGTGATTAAAGTGTGTCGGGCAGATTAGTAGATAAAGTTTCATTTTTGGTTCCTGGATAGATGAGGAAGGATATCGTCTTTCAGGTAAGCATAGGTCTTTTGGTAGATGGAGGTTTCTAGATGGCAGACAGTAGCAGATTCTGGATTATTATGGGAAGGATTTGATACTTGTTCTACCATAAACTCATAACAAACATGCATCTCAGGAAATTGTAGTAATGAAGCAATTGTAGCCATAGCGTCCGTAGCTTTGTTCTCTGCCCTTGGAATTTGATCAAACTTAATACTGACAAAGGATTTTTTTAGATCATCTATTTGTTGCTTGTAGGGCATCAAATTTTCATCTTTTGTTTGATACTCATCATTTACTTGATAAATAACTAGTTGAGAGTCCCCATATACCTGTAAGTCCGTGATCTTCCACCGAATTGCTATTTTTACCCCAATGATCAATGCTTTATATTCTGCCACATTATTTGTACACTGAAACATTAATCTATATGATTCTGGAATGGTGTGTCCTTGTGGAGAGATGAACAAGATCCCTGCTCCTATTCCACGTTGTGTGTATGATCCATCAAAATATAATACCCATTATTGGGGCATTACTTCAAAATGTTCGCATCTGGAAACTCCATTGTCATTGGGCGATCATCCAGTAAAGGAGCCTCAACTAATTTTTCAACGATTGCCTCACCCTTGATTGCCTTTCTCTCTACATACTGAATGTCAAATTCACTTAATAGCATGACCCACTTTGCCAGTCTACCTATTAAGGTAGCTTTACTGAGTAGATATTTTAAAGGATCGATCTTTGCTATTAGCTTGATTGTATGAGTTAGCATATAGTGTCTTAGCTATTAAGTAGTGAATACCACCATCAAGCAAGATTTCTCTATGAAAGTGTAATTGATTTCATATCCTTTCAATGTCCCACTGATATAGTAGATGGCATGTTCTTTTCCTTCATAATCCTCTTGTGCTAATAGTGCCCCTAAAGAGATATCTGTCGTGGCAATGTACAATACGAGAGGCTTTCCCTCTATTGGTGGCATGAGAATGGGTGGTGACATTAGATACTATTTGATTTGATTGAATTTTTTTTGACACCCCTCATCCCACTTGAAAACTATATATCTATTCAATAGATGATTAAAAGGATGACTTTTGTCCACCAGCTGGGAGATAAACCTTCTGATCGATTGGAGCCTTCCCTGTAGTGATCTGAATTGATTGATATTCTTAGGAGGTGGCATCTCCATAATTGGTTTGACTTTCACTAGATCCACTTCAATGCCTTTTTCTGAGATAATGTACCCTAATAGTTTTGCTGATGTGACCCCAAAGACACACTTCTTGGGGTTTAACCTGACATTGAATTTCTCCATCCGTGTGAAGATTTTGTCTAGGATATGCAAATTTCCTTCCCTAGTACCAGATTTTTCCAAGATGTCATCCACATAATCCTCCATGAAGGTGTGCATGATATCATGGAAGATTGTCATCATTGCTCTTTGATAAGTGGCTCCTGCGTTCTTTAGACCAAATGGCATGACGTTCCAGCAGAAGGTTCCCCATGGACATGTAAAAGTCATCTTTTCCTGATCTTCTGGAGCTATTTTTATTTGATTGTACGCATAGAAACCGTCCATGATTGACAACATGGCATGCCTTTCCATTAAGTCCATGATGATGTCTATATTTGGTAGTGGAAAATCATCCTTCAGGTATGCTTTATTTAGGTCCATGAAATCTGTACATGTTTTGATGCTATTGTCTAGCTTTGAAATAGGTACAATGTTTGATATCCCTTCGGTGTAGTCTATAGACCTTATGAATCTAGCATCCAATAATTTCTTTAGCTCTATCTTTACCATCAATGTGATATGAGGATGCATTTTTCTCAATTTTGCTTGACAGGCTTGATTCCTGCTAGCAAAGACAAGTGATGCATGAGTAGATTTGGGTCTAAGCCTGGCATATAAGAATATGACCAAGAAAATGTGATGCTTCTTTCTATACAAAATTTGATGAATTCCACTCTTTCTTGATCTGTCATGGATTCCGCTAGATGTAGGATTCTTTTCTTTTCTTCAATTCCTATATTCATAGACTGTGTTGGTTCCACTAAGACTGATGATCGCTCATGATAATGTTCTGGAAGAGTGTCAAATCTTCCATCCTTCAGTTCCTTAGAAAGGTTTTCACCATTAGATGCGTTCTTTATTTTTTCTTTTTTCAGATCTAATGCTGCCATAGAATGGTTTTCACCATTACATCTATTTTCCTTGTTTTCATTTTTGCAACTAGAAGATTTGACACCCTCCTACTGATTCATGTTGTTATGAGTATTACTGATAGAACTTGCACCAAGTTTGCTATGACATAGGAATTTTATGATGGCATCATCAACTATAAATATTGGTATAGTCAAAGGTTCGACAGGTTCCTGGTCAATGAGTTCAGGATGGATTAATGGCATGAGGTCATCGAATTCATTTGGGTTGATGGATGTAAGGGTTCAGACAACCATTTCATCATAGTTTTTTTTGGTATCATCAAGGTCAATGATGGTACTTTCTTCAAGATTGTCTAGCTCACTCGAGGTCTATTCGTGCCCACTTGAATCATCGATATTTAGTAATGCTACCACGATTGGTCTAGACCCAGAGCCTTGGCCCTCCTCATGTGTAGGTGTATATTGTTGGATGATGTCAATATGAATATCTATGAAAGATACATCAGAACATGAATCCCATTCATATTCATTTGAATCTGTCTCAGAGCTATTTCTAAGTTGAAGAATTCTTTCTACCACCTTCTTTTCCAGTTCTTGTTTTTCTTCATTAGAGTATCCTAATCCTGGCTTCTCCTTTGAGTGGAGAGTGAGGGGTGTAATAGGCTCTATGATTCCATCCTTTCTTAATCCAATGGGTCCTTGACCTTCATACCCCATTTTTTCTAAAATAGCTTTTCCCTTTCCATATTTATTGGTGTTGATGTTGACATTTTTTATACTAATATCTAATGTAGAGGGTTCCTCATCTTTGTATAGCCAATCTAGGATTACTTTTATATTTGATTCATCCTCTATTGTGCCTTTCTTGAAAAACCTTTCGTCAAGAGTTGTGACTGGTAATGATGTTTGAGATTTGATCATAGATGGTTGACCATATGTCCTAGGAGATGGCATTAACTGTGATAGGTTAAGTGATTTCTCCATAGAATATGTTCCCATTCCTTTTTCCATTAGTTGGACTTGCTCTTGGAATTTATGTGATGAAGAAGTCTGTTGATATGGATTATCTGTTGATTGAATTTCAATAGGAATTGTCTCTTTTTCTTTACCCTTCTTCTCTACCCACTTGGTAGTGATACTTGGACGTTGTTCTTCTTTGGATGATTTTGAACATGATGCTTCCCTGTTCTGTGGTACAAAGGTATCTTGAGAGATCCTAAGGGTGTCACAATGTTGAGGATGATTGTAATCAGTAGATATAGTCACCTCTCATCCATTTATTGGAAACTTCAAACATTGATGATATGTCGAAGGTACAACTTGCATTTCATGGATCCATGGTGGTCCTAAGAGAATGTTATATGTTAACTCTCTTTCCAACACTTGACATGCTATATGTTTCATCATTGGCCCCACTTGAATGGGTAGCACAATCAAGCCTTTAGATGATCTTTCTTCCTCATCATATGCTTTGATAGTCATTTTTCTTGGGCATCAATAGCATCATCTGAATACCCTAGTGCACAGATTAAATTGAGAGTGCAAATGTTTAGACCAGCTCCCCCATCTATTAAGACTCTCTTGATGCGATGATTGTGGATTAAGACTTCAATATGGAGTGCAATATTATGGGGATGGTTTAGTGAGATATCATCTTGTTTGGAGAATGATAGACAATGTGGGGTAGCCAAATGTCCCAACATAGCTTGTAACTCACAAAAATCAAGATTCTTTCGTACTATAGTGGCAACTAAAGCTTGTTCTAGAACCTCCTTATGTGATGGTGATATTTTAAGGAGTTCTAGTATCGATATTTGTGCCGAAATATTTTGGAGTTGATCGACAATGTTATAATGAGATGGAGGTGGAACTGCATGTGTAGATCCAACTCCCTTTAACATGACCTTGGCTTGCCCCCTAGTCATTACATTTACTAGTTGATGTTCTTGATGGTCTCTGATTTTTAAGACATTGATTTGATTATCAGAGTTTTGTATGCTTCAGAGGAAGTCCAAAGGGGTAGTGTTGTGTATTTTGGGTCTGTCAATGTTGTGACTAACTGTATGATCACTCTCTATTCCAGATAGATAAAGGATTGTTGTGTAAAAGACATGGTTGACATTCTTTCCTTTGTTTTTTGAAGATGATGGTGCTCCTTTGTCATAGTTTGGAAAAGGGTCCTTGAAAGCTGAATGATCGTTATTGTTTTGGGGTGTTTCCACATATGATTTATTATTGTCGATCAAATCTTGTATTGTGTGCTTCAACTCCATACAATCATTGGTTTTGTGGCCTTTGTTATTATGGAAGTTGCAGTAATCAGCATCATTCCACCATGGTGGTTTGACCTTTGGATCCCAGAATCGGGCTTCCCATGCAGTGATAACGCCACTGGTGACTAATTCTTTCATTGTTGATTCTATCGTTTGGCCTAAAGGTGTGAACCTATGCCGATTTGATGGTTTCTTATATGACTGTGTCTTTAAGATCTTGTTGTTTTGTATGGCATTTGACTTGACAATTTGATCATTGTTTTGATTCTTTGATGTAGATGCTGTCAAGTTAAAAACTAGTTTGACATTTTGGGAATCACTTGTTGTTTCATTGGTAGATGTGTTTCGATTCTTTTGCCAAAATTTTGGCTTATCACTGCTTGAGTATTGATTGGAGGAGTTATTTGCTTTATTCATTTTATCGTTGAAATTTTTGATAACTCCTCTTTTGACTAATGCCTCCTTGATTTTAAGACCATTCTCTATTACTTTTTCGAATGTGGGAGGACATTGCAATTCAAGCCTATAACTCATTTCCTCCGTCAAGTTGTCAATGAACAAATCCATCTTTTCTTCCTCAAGAATGGATCGAGGATATCTAGCGAACAAATGTCGCCATCTTTGTAGAAAAGACAAGAACGTTTCCCCTTTGTTTTGCTTTAGGTTATAAAGATCCTTTATTATAACATCGTGCTGGATGTTAAAGGAGTACTCGGAAATGAACCTGTTGACTAATTCCTCAAAATTTCTGATACCTAGTTGTAGTTTTGAAAACCACTCCATACATGATCCTCCCAAGATACTTGGGAATAATCTCATTAAGTAAGTTTCCTCTTGGGAAAACTCGAGACACATTGTTTTGAATTCACTGATATGATCTATCGGATCTGTTCTTCCATTATACTTATCATACTTTGGGATTTCACAGTGTCTAGGAAAAGGTATGAGATCAAGCGTTGCGTCGAAAGGATAAGGACAAATGTTCTATATCACATATCTTTTGGTACTCCCTTTTGTCATATCCTATATCTATTGTTGTAATAATTGCATTTGAGATTTCAAAATGGTCACTGGATCTATTGTTTGTGTAGGTTGCAGTATTTCAGTTTCACTTGTTCCAGGTGCTTCCTTCAGATGATTCATGCCGAAGTCCTTGGGAAGTTTGGCACCTGATTCAGCCAACATCAAAAGATACTTCTCCATATCTTGTTCTAAAATCTTCTCCATAAACTTATGGAACTTGGGATCTTGTTGAGCTGTTTGAATATCCTCTGGATTTATTTCATTCTTATCATTTTGGTTCATATTGTTCCAAGGATTCTCTTCTACCATTGTTTGGGATGTTTCAAGTTCTCACTCTAAGAGTCTCTGCTTTTGGGACCTAGTGAAGATTGGCATACAAAAATTGTACCCTTTCTTCCGAAATGTTGATCTTCTATGCTAGGAAAATGTTAATTTGAACTTTTAACGAAGTCGAATAAGATGAATGATCTTATTGATGAGACTATGTTAAAAATTTGATTACTATACTTGGTTTCTTGGTGAAGGATGATAGTATCCTAATGATGAAACTTCAGTGTAGTAATCGATTGTGTATTAATTTTGACACTTGTGGTTTGCACGATCTTATTTCAGTTGATAAGATTGGAAGTTTGTATAAACCTATCTATTTTCAATCTTTAGACAGTGATTCTAATAAAAAGAAACCTGGTTCTGATGAAAAGTGTGGATAAAATAACTAACTGACTGACTGGTAGGTTTTTTGAACTCTTTGTTTTGAAAGCGCTAAAATAGAGGACAGCGGCGCTAGAATAGAGTTCTGAAGCATTGAAATAGGTGACAGAAGCTCTAAAATAGTGCACAAAAGCGTTCTAGAAATTGATGGATGCGCTATCTTGATAGAAGCGTTGAAACAGTGCCCGAAAGCACTATTTCATAGGGGCACTAAAATAGTGACTTGAAGCGTTGAAACAGGTTTCCAAAGCGCTAAAAACAGGACTTTAAGACTCTCTATTGTAAAATCTGATCTAGCGTTGTGGCATACTATATCATGGATTATGGAAGATAAGAAGGATGTATGCGCTAACTACGGTCGTGATAATGAGTGAGAGCTCTTATTTGGAAGAAGCCTCGTGAATAGAGTGGTTCTACTACGTAATCTAAAGTGTGACCCCTAACAAAATCATGATATCCATGGATGAATGTTCTATGTTGTAAAAAGAGTTTCCAATTTTGATATAGAAATGTTGTCTTCTTAATTTATCTTGATAACCGAAAGGTTTCTTAGGTTTTGTGATTTTTATTTTTCTCTCGACAAACGTGGTGGACTTCCACTTTCGTAGCATGGATTTTCTGATCTAACTTGACTTTGTTGGTTTTCAGGATGATCTTTAATCTGATTTTAATGAATTTGTGAAAACACAACAAGCAATTGTGAATAATTGTTTTAACTGAATAGATCATGTATGTTCAAGAATCACAAATGATTCTTATTGATTTTGATGGGTTGCTTTGACAATTGTACATAAATCAAACAGACTCACACTTAAGGACAAATAGGTCGTCATTATACTCACAGCGCACATCTTGAATTGCGTTGATGCACACAGCCTTGTCACCCCCTAGAAGGCGCCCGTCTTTTTGTCATTTCCAAGTGCGTACTCAGAGTTGGATTTCTCATCCTTTGAGCAAACAGTTTGTGGCAATTATATGGTGAGTGTCTTGGGGGTAGATTTTTCCCTCCCCTTGCACCATGAGTATGACAATGTATGGATACTGACTCGGTGGGATACTACTCTATGGTTCATAGATTGGGCTTCCGTGCGATGCGACAATTGATAAACTCCCTTAGGAAACCTCCCAATCTTTAGAACAAAGATTTTCAAGATGGTTATCTTGCTCACTACCGTCAATTTGGACTTTCATCAACAACTTACATTTTTATTATAGTGGGTTGGAATCCTTGGCTTTAGGTGTTCCCACTTAGGTCATTCCCGTAGGGTGAGTACTTTTTCCCACTACGACAGGCCTTCTAAAGGATTTAAAAAAGCATAAATAGCATGAAGTAAAAGTGAATCTGGTGCTTTAGTCACCCAGTTAAGGGGAGAGCATAAGCCTAATCACCACAAGAATAGCATATAAGTTGTTTTGTTTTAAGCCCAAAAAGAAATTTATTAATCTATGTGAAGGTGTTGCTTCACAGAAATCATGTTTGTTCTTTTTAACTCGTACTGTACAAATATGATGACTATCCTAGGATTCATAAATTTTATTTTAAGAAAACAAAAAGTGGCTACCCTAGGATTGATATATTTTAGAAACCAAGAAATGACTATCCTAGGATTGATAAATTTTAGAAAAACAGAAGTGACTATCCTAGGATTGATAAATTTTAGTCCGATTGTAAAAAAAAATTAAAATCTGGTCATGGCCATGTCGGATCCAGACTGAAATTACAAAAGCACTGGAATAGTCCATCGAAGCGCTATAACTCTTACCTAATGTGCTAAAACACGAAAGCACCGAAATAGGACATCGAAGCGCCAAAGTTTGTCATGGAAGCGCTAAATCACCGATGCGCTGAAACAGGTGACGGAAGCACTAAAGTTGAAAGCGCTGAAATTTTTGACGGATGTGTTGTAGTAACACGAAAGCGCCAAAACATAACATAGAAGCGTTGTAGTTTGCCACAGAAGCGCTATAGTATTTGACGAAAGCGCTAAAAGAAAATATGTCGGGATCTTGCGTGACACTTTCCAGAAAAATTACAAAATTGGGGTTAATGCCCCATGGTGGATGCCAAATTGTAAGCGTGGATAAGGTGTAAAGCACAAAACACACTGCTTAATAAGACATTATATCAAAGACAAAGTTGAATAAATCAAATCAAAGCAATAATCTATTGAAAGTGTCATATTGTTCTCTATCTCTAAGGATTTATTAAACCACTATTGCTCTCAGATCGTGAGTGCACTATGATTGTTAAAATGAAAATTCGAAGAATGAGATGGATGTTAATGCAATGATATGGAGCTAAATGTGATAATACTAGATGATAAATAAACTAAACTAGCATGAATTGACATGGAAATAGATAAATGCAGCTACAGGAGGCAGCCATGATATGAAAGCTTGATTTCTTGATACTGGATGTTTGAATGCTTGATGCTTGAATTCCTGCAGAGTAAGAGTGCATAAGTTAGATTATATGGATCTTTTTCTTTGTTCAATGAGGTTGTATTTATAGAATTCCTGGCTGTAGAAATGCACAAGGAAGACATTGAGAGGCTTGGATTCAATT
Organism: Sequoiadendron giganteum; assembly: GCA_007115665.2. Taxonomy (NCBI): domain Eukaryota; kingdom Viridiplantae; phylum Streptophyta; class Pinopsida; order Cupressales; family Cupressaceae; genus Sequoiadendron; species Sequoiadendron giganteum. The sequence continues at coordinate 264,664,955 of CM021107.1, forward strand.
TGGAGGATTGAATGCTGAAAGATGGAGGAGATTGAGAGAAATTTGGTGATTGTCTCTACCCATGAAAACACCAGGCAAGAGAAGAGGAAAGATTGATGGAGGAGGATTGAGAGAAGAATTTGGAATTTGTCTCCAATTTGTCTCCAAAACTTCTCATGAAGTTTCAAAGAATTAATTGTGACATATTTTAGACATAAATTAGACATAGGATATCTAATTAATTTTTGAGGAAATATAGATGGAATATTCTTTATGCTTTTATTCAAATATTTTAATTATTTAAATTAGAAAAAGAGGGATAAATAATTTAATAAAATGAACTATAGAAGTTGTTTATTAAATTAAATAGATGAATATGGCAATTAATCAATAAAGTGTTTTGATCTCTATTTAATTAATTTAAGATTGATGTGATAGAATAAAATAGGAAAATGATAACTAAATTAAAGAAAGTATTTAATTTTTTTTATTTAATTAAGATGAATTTAAATGTGAACTATATAAATAAATATTTCTATTTATTCAGTAGTAGAGGAAATTAGGATTATTAATCAAATAATTTGTATTTAATTAATCGGATGCTCCAAACCATTTTTAGGTGTATATAGTTGTATATTTTCTTTCAAGGATGATCACATCAGAAGAAAATCAAGTCATAGATGATTACTTCCCTAATGAGGACTTATTTTCCATTAGTGTGCAAAAACCTTGGTATTCTGACATAGCTAACTTTTTGGTCACAGGGAGAGTCCCTCCTCACTTCTCTCCAAAGGAGGGGAGAGTGCTCACTGAGAAATATTTTGCTTTCTCATGGATTGTTGGATGTTTTTTCTATATTGGGCCTGACTTGGTCATGAGGAGATTTGTGAGAGAAGATGAAACATTTAATATTCAGTATGCATGTCACAATCAACCCTATGGAGGACATTTTGCAGCCAAGAGAACAACAATGAAGATTTTGAACATAGGATATTAATATCCAATGCTCCACAAGGATGCAGGAAGATATACAAGGAAATTTTACAGATGCCAAAGAATGGGTAGGCCAACAAAGTTCGATAAGATGCCACTATGACCCCAAATAGTAATTAGTCCATTTGATAAGTGGGGACTGGATTTTGTAGAACCCATTGATCCTCCATCAAAAGGTAAATCTTATATTTTGGTATGCACCAAATATGTAACTAAATGGGTAGAACTTAAAGCCATGAAGCATGCAAGAGATAACAAGGTTGCAAAAAATTTGTATGAGGAAATTTTCACACAATATGGAGTTCCAAGAGAGATAGTGACTAATCAAGGGACTCAATTCACTTCAACCCTTGTTTCAGCACTAGTCAATGATTACAACATTAGGCACAGGAATTCTATTCCTTATCACCCTCATGCCAATGCCAAGTTGAGGTAACTAACAAAGAAATTGAAGCTATTCTGATTAAAACAGTGGCTATCCATAAAAAGGATTGGGCAAGTAGGCTACCAGAAGTTGTTTGGGACTACAGAACCACTTGGAAAACAGCTTCATGATTCACTCCATTTGAGTTGTTGTATGGAAAGTCATCCATCATGACCATTGAATTTGAACATAACACTCTCAGAACTGTAGTAGAATGGGGAATGGATATTTCTGAAGCACAAAGAGATAGAATCATGCAGCTGAATGCTTTGGATGAGATGAGGAAGGCATATTTGCATCAAATTGAGGTAGTGTAGACTCAACAAATAAAATGGAATGATAATTTCATCAAGGATAATAAATTCTAGCCTGGAGATTGGGCACTGCTCTATGAATCAAGATATCAGGATAATGCAAGAAAATTGTAGACAAGATGGCTCAGACCGTATGAGGCTGAAGTATTTCCCAATGGAGATGTTCAACTTACTACCATTGATCCTGTTAGGTTTAATTTTTTGGTGAATGGTCATCGTCTGAGATTGTATCACAAGCCAACTTCTAAAGAAGAGTTCCTAGAGCAATAAACTCAGCAGGCAGCACCTAAACTACTTGCAGCCGAAGCCAGTGGACCTAGTGTCCCTTCTTCTGGATAATTAAGGTATGTCACTTCTCATAATAAATATTCTCACTTTGTGGGGATCCACTTCTTCACCCATGCGCCCATTCATTTCATCTCACCACCATCATTTCAATCCACCTCATTCTACTCCGCTTTCATAAAATTCTCAGCAAATCTCTTCAAAATGACCGGTACTTTCTCCATCATCTTTGCAATAAATCTTCCATGAATTTAGGTACGTGCACATTAATTTTTATACCTTAATTGTTTTCTAATGCATTTATCTAATTTTTGTAAATTAATATGGGCATTCACCATAGCATGTCATCATTTCCTACCCTTGTCAAATCATTCTTTCACCTCTTATGTGAGGACACATTTGCTCATTTAGGTTGGGGGGAACATTTTGATGCCATGTCTGCATGTTTGTCTGTACTGATTCAGGTCAGCAAGATTTAAATCATTAAGCCAATTTGAATTCCGATGTGACGACTCGTATGTGCGAAATGCAAATCCTCCGTCGCCATTTTCCTTAATCATAGACTCCATTTATTACTCCTTTATTGCCTAATTGTCCCTATCATAATCCTAAGCTAAAAGGTAAAATTCAAATGACATCAACATTGGAAATTCAACAAGATTTGCAGGAATGAAACGTTTGGTCTCCATGCAAGAATTACAGGAAGAAAATATTTGCAAAGTAACTATTTCATTGTAGACAATGGGAGGTGTGTTGATTCGAAACGAACCCACAATTCATGATGCTTTATTGTAGGATGCGCCTTGCCTGGCCGAATTTACAAACTATGGTTGGCTTGACTATTTCTTAAAGCTCAACTGTTTTGATGGAAATGTTACATTAGAATTCGCTCAAACATTGTCTAAGGGAAAGGCCACAGTAAAAGGATTATAAGTCATAGCTACAAAGAAAAGAATCGTAGAAGTCATAGGGTTGTCATCCATTGGTGAACAGTAACCTTCTGCAAGAGATGCCAGGTTGGCTAGGGCCGAATTTACAAAACCTAATGATCCTTCGTTGAGCATAGATAAACAAGGAGCGAAGAGGACCTCTTTGCTCGACATATGGAGGCGTGTAGTTGTCTATGTTGTCAAGTATATCACTTATGAAGGCCGCCAATCGAATTTGCATTTTGTGCATTTTAAGCTCCTAAACCACATGAGGCATGGAAGGAGAATGAATGTTCCCAATGTGTTGTACCACCTTCTTTCAATCATGGCAGCTGAAAATAAGAAAGGTAGGGAAAATTATTTTTCCCATCATTGTCTAATTAAATTATTAGTTGAAAAATCTCTACATTATGTGTCCAATATTTCTTGGGAAGAATTTTTTATAATTGATCAAGTTAGACCAAACTATTTATGAGTTAGGGTTTCTCCTCAACCTTGTAGGGTTGGGAGGAGAAGGAGCAATGTTGGGGCCACTACCCGTGCCTCAACTTCTGGCATAGGCCCTAGTGGAAACCCTCTTGCAGCCACACAAGCTATTAAAATTAGTTCTTCTCAATCAGAGCATTCTAATAAAGAGAGATCCTCTCTTGATTCTAAGGATGATGTCCTTCTTGGCACATTGATGAAAATGAGGGCACAGAGAAGGAAGGAAGAACTAAAAGAAGGAAAATCTAGCAAAGAAAATAATAGAAAAGGAAGCGCCAAGCTCCAGGAAATGGAAAATTGACATTGTTCTTCCTGCAACAAGGGAAAAATGAATAAAACCTCCCAAAAAATCAAATTCAATTGAGCCAACCATTAGGGTATCTCTTGAGGGAAGCCCTAAACTTGGAAAGTCACCATAGGAGGATATAGAAGCTCCAATGGAGCATGTAAATGAAAAGGAAAAGGATGTGTTCGAAGAAGAAGCAAATTTAACACTGGTTGATCTTGTAGATATTGCAAAGAAAGTTGAAAGCCAGGCATGTGAAGGAAATTGGGAACTCCTGCAACAAGACTTCCTGTAGCATGAGCAAGAATGGGAACAATAGGCCTTGCAAATTCAAATAGAAGAACAAGGTTTGATGCCCATGCAACCAGAATTGGCTGAGCAAGAAGAAGCCCTACAAATGGTACTCTACCAAGAGCAACCACAATTACCAGGTAAAGTGATGGTAGGAGTACATCTAGGCCCTCTGATTTTTCAATGAAGATGGTAATTTTGAATTTATGGAAATAAATACAAAGAAGGGGAGCATAATAGAAAGAAAAAAAGCGTAGGCTGAAGAAAGAAATTGAACGGAAAGATGAGGAGATTGAGGACAAGAATGCAAAATTTTCTACTTTAAAGAAGAAGGTGGATGACAGGAAAACTCTAGTACCATAGATACTAGAATGCAGAGCTCCTCTGAGGGTATATTCACTATATTTAAAATAGAAGCATCTTTCTTTCAAGTTTGCAAGTATTGTCTCAGGTTTGAACCCCTCAATTGAAACCCCTATTGAATTTTTCAATGCTTTTCGGAATGCTCCCTCTAAGATGAAAAATATGTTGTACAAATTTAATTTACACAAATTTTTTGTAACCAAGGATCAAGGTTGGAATCCACTACTATATGTTGGGGATGTCCAACTAAAATCATTCATGTCTTGGATACAAAACGAAGTAAGTTGGGGAAAGAAGTATAGGAATTATAGGCAAGTTGAGTCTAGCATTACCCTGCCCATTATGGCTAAGTCTAGACATCCAGGAGATATTTTTAAAGATTGGCACAAAATGTTATACCGTCCAAGCTATAGCTGCAGGATCTTGCCTGAGAGAGAGGCAGTTTACAAAGAGTATGAAGAGATGGAAAGAACCACAGGAGACTCTATAATGGAATATTTGTCTCAGAGATGGAATACTCTATCTGATGATTTGATGCAAGCAGAGCCTCACTCCATGCACAACTATGCTGCAACACTCAAAAGAATTGATAGGTATATGCAACTCAGAAGAACAAAAGGGAAATTTTGGCTTCCCCTAATTTTTCATCCTCATGTTCTATTGTGGCCAGTGCCAAACTACAGGTTTTACAGGTATGATATTGCTGATGAAAGATAGAGATGGAGCAGGCTGGAGAGACAACAAGGATTCTATTGGGATCCTAATTCCGATACAGCAGAAATAGATGTGGGACAACTTACAGTTGCCAACTTCAGGGCATTGACCAATAAAAAACTCATTCTTCCTTTGCTAGAGGACCAACAAGACATTAGGTTGGGGGGAAATGATCAGTCTATTTTATGGCTTAATTATTGATAGGATTATTGTCCATTTCTTGCAGTTACATAAGATTTTTATGCTTGGGATTTAATCTTTCATAATATTTACTTGAAACCATAGACCTTGGACATGAATTTATTTTCATAAGCTTTCAAATGATATCGATATGTTATGTGGATTGTTTGTGTTAAATTTGCATGTGATTAATGAATGTTGCTTTAAGATTATTATGGATATGCAATTGTTGTGCATGCTAACATTTTCATGCAGATGATTTGAAACCTGCAGTTTAGGAAGATCCCGCTAGCTGGACAAGTGCTATATCGGTCAACAAGGTGGTCATTGAAGACTCTTGGCAGCTAGAGATTCATCATGCATCAAATTATAGCCACCTTGTTATGGTCTTAAATGTTGTTGAGCATGCACTGGCATTACTGTTGTGCCATATTTAAGTTAAGGAAATCATGCCTAACAAGTTTTATGCATGCGTAGCCACCCCTGCTCTTTTCCGCACTTTCCTTAATGTGGCGTCCTTCGCGATTGTAGGAGTTGAATGCCTTGCTAGGTGGTTGGATAAATAAGGACTTAGTTGTTCCTTTTGAACAATTTTGGAGTTGAAGAATGTTAATTTACTGATGTACTCACATTCTTAGTTTTTCAGCAATACAACTATGTTAATTGTACTAATATTTTTCTACTAAATAAAATGAGGTTATAAGCTCATGCATCTGAGTCTATTTTAGTTTTAAGGAATACTTATCCAAGGGGGGCCACTTGGTGAGTATTCTGTCCTTTATCTTAGTTTAGATTAGTTGTTATTTTTTATTCAATTGTTAGTTAAGAATCTAGTACTGACTGTACCTGCAGCCACTAGAATTGCATTTTGTGGTTGTTCCTGCAGCCAAGGCAGACAGAGTAGTTTCCTATTTGTCCACTCAGATTTTCATTTCTGTCATGCATTTCAGTTTGATCTATTTTTTGGTTAATGTTCAACATTTATGTTATTTAATTTCAAGCAATTTACTTTCATCATTGTGTTCTTCTTAGTTGTAGGATAGATATGGCTACCTTGGATTTCTAGTGCACATACAGTGCTGACCCATTTATATTTGATGTCCCTGGGTTGACAATTTAAATGCACCTTCATGATGATTGAAATGGCTATTCAGGTTAGATGTCCAATCTCCAAATCATAGCTGCAAGGGCTTAGTTGTTAAAATCATTGTAGGAGGCCAATAGGGGGATTTGTGATAGTAGCATGACCTTCCTACTTTCAACCTCATTTTCTTGGTGTAATGCTCGGGATCACAATTCTTGGAACTGTCAACTTCCATCCTATATCCTCAAAAAATAGAGGGTAAAACCTCTAATCCTTCCTTGGTTGTAATAGTTAAATCTAAAAAATACATCCCACCAGGGATGTGGGATCCTTTATTAATTGATTTGAAATGGAATTTTTTTGATCCATTTAACTACCACATGATCTCCATAAATATCATTCTATTAGACACATACTTAGGCATAAAATGAGGCTACACTAGGGTACCATAAACTCTAAAGATTGTGCAATTACTGTGTAGGTACCAATCTCCCCAGTTATGATCAATTTCCTTTTTTGGATAAAATTCCAATGGAGTAAGGAACTTGATCACCTTCTAAGATAGTCTTCTTCCTAGTTTAAGGCCTAGATTCAATAGAACATCTTGCACACAAATATTCTTAAAAACCAAGTAATTTATAGAAGTGCGATGAGAGTCCCATAGATATGTCCACATTTGGATAGGAAACCTATTACCCTCCTTATTTGTCACTTTTAAATTCAAAGGATTGGTCCATATTTTTACTCCACTATATAATATTAAGTGGCACAATAAAGAATACCACTTGAAATATAATCTATATTTAGGGTCCTTCAAATCCCTCAACTGTTTATGGATTCCTTCTACAATATATGATGCAAAATAAAGAATCCTATTGAGATCTTTGTGTTGAATGTCTATAACAAGCATCACCATATGCACTAGCATTTGAACCCTATAATCCGCTCTTTATACTTGGCACAAAGAAAAGTATTTATTTATGAAATAGTATTCAAAAATATCAAATTCAAAGGGATTAACTTCATGTTTAGTAAACTTGAACAATTTTCTACGTGTTCCTCTATTTCTATGTTGAGACAACAAAATGACTCTAGAACTATTTTATCTTGAGAAAATTCTTTAGTCAGAGCTCCAAAATTTATACGTACATTGGCTGCAACATTTAAGCCAAAGGTATCCACAATGGTCTGACTATATATTTCTAGTAGTGCGCCCCCCTTACCACTCTTAATATCCCTTGTTTGGTTTCATGGTTCTCTACTAGGGCTTTAATTAGTTCTATATTGATAAACACATTTGGGACCAATAACTTGCCCAAATCTTGAGTCCACAAATTAAAAATGGGTATGTCAAATTTACCTCTTTTATACCCATATTCAAATAAGCTCCAACCATGCTAAGGGATTATTGCATCTCTTGTTTGTCCAGCTCTATCATTTAACCTATCAATTAAAACTCTAGTTCCTTGAGCATGTTTCACTCTTTTGGTTGACCTAGGTAACTTTTTTATTAAGTCATCTTCCACGAATCTCTTAATTCATCTTGATTTTGTGCTTGAATTGCTCATTTTGAAAGTTCTCAAAAAACTAGGGTTTTAAATTCTTTAAAAATATTCAACTAAAAATCAAAACCTTTTCTTCAAACCCTTTGATACAACTCGCAAGCAATTTTGAAAATTACAATCTTATAGAAAAAACTAGAACACCTTACCCATAAAATCACTTGAAAACCCTAGATTTGTTTACACATCTTTTCTCTAGGAGCTCAAATTATCATTTCAAGTCAAAAATTATTTCATTATAATGACATAGAAAAACCCCAAATATATTTCTTTAAAATAATAGTTGTTGTGTCTTAATTGCTAGAATAATTGTTTGTGTGGATGAAATTTTTTGTCTCCAGGTAGCCATTTCGAATTTTAAATTTCAATTATTGATATTGAAATGTCCCAACATGATGGATATTTATCGCATTCTCAAATTCTACCACATAAGTGATTTGAAAATATTTTAATGAAAATGTGGTGTGAAGGCATTGTGCACTAAAATGAGAAATGGATGTGTGTCCCTTTACTTTTAGCTACAAAATTATCAGTGCGTTGAAAGAATAATATTTTAGTTTGCAAAATGCACTGATAAGAACATAAATGAACATTTAACAAGTGTCAATCTTCTATGATATGTAGGGATAGTGCATTTTACCTTTGCACTAAAATTAGAAAATATGGTGTAAATAACTCCATGCGCTCTAACCAATAAATATCATGTGTCTGATATAGTCAAAGAAATTCAATCCACTGATTAGTACATTTTACTTGTGTTGGGAGTTATAAATTGTGATGCAAACTAGATTTAACACTGGAATAAGAAAGTGACAAGTGTCTCGAGTAGGGGGTAAAAATGATTGAAGTGCTTAAGTCATGAATTTAAACATGCATTTTAAAGTTATTTTAAAGTGCACTAGGATACAAAATCGATAAGAAGTAAAAGGGGGTGGTTGGAAAATGAATAAAAGTCATAAATAAACACTTAAGTGATTGGGATACCAGAGCCAGGAGTCAACAAGAAAACATAAAAAAGTGCAAGGGGTTTTTTATGAAGGTTTATGGTTTTTTCAAAACCCTAATGTATTATTTTAAAACCCTAGCAAATATGACCATTTAGCAAATTTTCAAAGGATTAGAAAATTTAGAGAGCCAAGAATTTTACAAGTACTACCAAATTGTGGATATCCAGAGATAGTATCATTGGTAGTGGATATCTAATAAGTAATAACATTAATTCTAATTACTTGTAATTTTAGGGTAGGTGCACCAAGATGGTGCACAAAAAGGGGGTCAAAAGTGGTCACTTTTATTCTAAAATCAGATAAACTTGAACTTGGAGGAGTGATTTGAGATTCATGCACTCAAAATTTGAAGATACCAAAAGAACAAGAATTGTAGTACTCTAAATCTAGTTTCTAAACTACTAATTTTTTTCAAAAATATATAAGATTAAGAGGATCAAATGCTTCATGCACACAAAATGTTCTTATTTTTTTAAAAAAATAACATAGTTTCTAGCATGCGCCCCTCAAATTTTTTAGTTACAATTAGTATATTCAAAAAACCATTGGTAGAAACATAGTTAAGAATGAGTACTAGAAGTTGTATATTTTTTTGTAATTTTTTATTGAGTAATTTATTTATGATTTTTCAAAGTGGATGCATCATGAAAATCACATCATTGAGCATTTGTGTCACATAACTTGCACCAAAATAATCGAAAATGCCAAAAACAATCCAGTGTACAAAATGAAGTGTAGAATAATATTATATAATTCTTTTCAAATTTGGACAAGTAGTTCAAAAGTTATTAAAAAAAATTCAATACATGTGTCTCTAATAACTATGGAAACATTAGTGAAAAAATTAAAAATAAATGTGTTAATGTAGTTCAAATCTAAAAAAAAATATACGGTTACAAAGCTTAGAAGACGTGTGAAATTATGGTGGTAATTTTACTAAGATTTGATTTATAATCTGTAAACTTGATGCTGAGCAAGTTGACAAATGAGAATGGAGGAAAAAATCATGTGAAAATGAGGAAAGTGAACCATCCAAGCCTAAGGCTTGTCATCCAAACCTAAGTACAAGACAAAACACATGCACGTTTGGTGCAAACTAAAATGCATACATGTTTTCTAAAAGATAAAATGCGTACGTGTTTTGTAAGTACAAGACAAAATGCATGCGCATTTTGTGCAAACCAAAATGCATACATGTTTTGTAAAAGATAAAATGCGTAATTTTTTTATAAAATTATACGTAAACAAATAAAGAAAATAAATAAATTATTGGTTCATTAATCATGCAAAGAAAATGAAATTATTAAAGAGAGGATAAAACTAGAATCACTGAGTATCTTATTTTAGATAAAATTAGTATGAACTTCAATTCTTAACATAGCTTCAATAGAACTAATGTCAATTGTGAGCTGCTATTGGCTTCTCGCTTCCCTCTCCTTTTCCTGTGTTTGAACATCTTGTGTGCATGGTGGATTTTTATTTGGGGGTACCCAACGATCCCCCTCTATCCCCCTCTGACCCGTGCACCTCACTTACAAGCCTATGTCCCTCGGGTTCCACTCCTATGGGGACAGTTCTTTCACCTATAGGCCTTTCGAAGACCTTTGTGTTCCTGGGTGAATCTTCTGTGCCGGCGATGGAGATTATTTTGGTATCAGGCTAGAAGGATGTGTTGACCAATGGCAAACAAATCTCTTCCCCGACCCCTCTTTTACCTGAGGTTGTCATAACTTCTGGGATGGATTTTGACATTCATGATTCGGTCTGTGAAAGGATCCTCTCCTCCATGGAGAATGTTGTGGTGGGTAGATTTCTTTCTTTCCATCCAACAGTGGATATGGTTTGGAATGGGTTGCCGCTAAATGGCATCTCAAGGGGAGTGTGGAGATCTGTGTGATGGATGGTGGTATTTTTATTTTTAGATTCACAGCTGTGGAGGACATGGTGGTGACTCTTTCAAATGTTCTTTGGGTGTATGGGAAACATAGCTTGGCCATGTGTCATTGGAAGCCAGGTTTTGACCCTATTGTAGACCTAAACAATTCATCTCCAATATGGGTTCAGCTGCCGGGCTTACCTCTTGAGTATTGGTATAAAGCCATTTTCAAATGTATTGGGGATTCACTGGGTCAATTTTTCACCATTGACTCTATCACCAAGTCAAAATCTAGGTTAGTCTTTGCTAGATTATGTGTTAATATTTATGTTGATAAAATCCTTCCGAACACAGTTAAGGTATGCTCTAAATTTGGCAACTAGACCCAACCAGTGTGTTATGAAAATGTTGTCGTCTACTATTAGAAGTGTGCTCAATCTAGTCACCTTATCTCTGACTACAAATCTTCTTTCAGTCGGGAGGCTAAGGTGGATTGTTCCTTGAGAATCTTACACCTCCTATGGGAAATGAACCCCATCCATCAGAAGACACTGGGCTCATTCCTTCGAGTGTTGCACCTTCCCTTGATGACCCACTCCCTTCACCCACCTTTGTTGAACCACCATCTGACCTAGTCAACTCCAGTGTTTTATCAGAGTCTGTTGTCAAACTCCTGGCTATCCAGATGACCCAGGACCTTGGCTCTTTGTTTTTCATTCCTCCGTTTGTGGTGGTCTCTGCGAGGACTTGCGAAACAATGGTTGAGGATGGTGAAATCTAGGAAGAAGAGAGTATCGGAATGGTTGATGAATCTATAGAAAGTATGGGGGGTTTGAAGCTTGAGAAAACTATAGAAGAAGGGATCTAGACAATGCCAAATAAAAAAGGGAGGAAGAAGGAAGATGTAGGAGGAGACTCAAAGCTAGGAAGGCCCACCCAGAGACACACTACGATGAGAGAAATGACAAATGAGATTTCCCTAGGTAAACAGAGAACATTGGAAGTGTCCTCTGAAAAAGGTTAGAAATGAAAGTTATGTCATGGAATGTTCAAGGGCTCAATAGCTCCCACAAAAAACTTGCTCTAAAGAACTATGTCCTGGAACATAAGATTAATGTTTGCCTTCTACAACAAACCAAAATTATGAAGACAATTTTTTATAAAATTGCTAAGTTCATTTGGCCCAATGCATCCTATGTCTACAATGATGTTGAGGGTTCTTCGAGTGGTCTAGCTGTGCTTTAGAACCCATCAAAAAAATTGGGCTCTGAACTGTTCCACTGTAAAAATAGTGTGGGGGCCTTCTTTACTTACCTTGGTGAATTTTGGTCTATTATCAATATTTATGCTCCTAATCAGAGGAATCCAAGGAGTATGATGTGGCAAGACCTTGCGGTTAAAATAAATCATCATAAGGGAGGCCATTGGTTGGTTTCTGGGGATTTCAACTCTCCTCTCTTTCCTTCAGAGAAAAGTGGTGGCCTGTTGGATTACTCTGATAGTATGCCTGACCTAGCAATTTTTTTGAATTCTTCGGGTTTAATAGATATTGATCTTATGGGCCAGAAATTTACTTGGTCTAACAGACACTCTGGTGAACATCTGATTGAGGTCCATTTAGATCACTTCCTCTATTCTCCCCATTGGACCAATGCTTTAAAAGCTAATCTAAAAACCCTACCCATAACGGTCTCTGACCATAACCCCCTTTTGCTGACCACTAATATTTGTCCTACTGTGGGTCCCATCCCATTCCAATTTGAGATAATATGGAACTCTCACCTTGACTACAAAAATAAAATTGCTAAATGGTGGAATAGTCATGTCCATGACTCCCCCATATTTAGGATCTTTTTCAAACTCAAACATATTAAAAACATGGTTAAAGAATCGAACAAGAGTGTGTTTGGTGAAGTTTTCCAAAAAAAAAGTTCTTCAAGGAGGATTTGAGAACTTTACAAAAGAAAATGGAGGAAAGAGATGAGAGTTAGTGGACTCACAGCCAAGAAAGGGAAACCAGGATGGAATGGGAATGGGTTCTCAAAAATGAGGAGATCTTTTGGAAGCAAAAATCTAGAGTCCAATAGTTGAAGGAAGGTGATAGGAACACCTCCTTCTTTCATGTGTCAGCCATCAAGCATAGGAAAATGAATCAAATTTCTAAATTGACTAATAATTTTGGAGTGGTGATTTCGAATTTGGCCCAAATTGGCCTTCTAGCTGCTAACTACTTTCATGACGCTTATTCGGCTCCAACTGAGGTGCCTAACCCGACTTTGGAAAATATTATGCTCAACTATATCTCGGCCCAAAAACACTTGGCACGTGCCCCTATGTATTCGCGCCTTGACTTTTTGCTATTTCATTTTTTTGGAAAATAAAATAAAAAAATAAAAAATATATATTTAATATTTAATTCCCAGGAAGATAATATGGGGATTCTCAATGTTGTTTCTCTAGAAAAAGTTTGGATGGCTACCTTTAGTATGGGGGCTTTAAAATCCCTTGGCCCTCATAGTTTTCCTCTTGCCTTCTTTCAGATATTCTGGGATACGGTGGGTGGGGACCTTGTGCTAGCGGCTAGGGATTTCTTCAAATCTGGTAAAATCCTTAAACAACTGAATCACACCTTCATTTCCCTAATTTCTAATATTGGTGAGCCTCAATCCATGACTGATTTTCGGCCCATTAACCTATGTAACACCTTTTATAAAATCATTTCTAAGATCTTAGTGAACCGTATCAAGCCCCTCTTGGATAAAATCATTAGTTCTACCCAAAAGGGTTTTGTTCCCGAGTGCCATATTCTTGATGCTACTTTGACCACCCACGAGCTTCTCCATTCTATGGATAGATGTAACTATGCGGGGATGGCTCTCAAATTGCACATCTCTAAAGCTTATGATAAATGTATATGCAATTTCATCCCAAAGGTTTTGGCTAAGTTTGGGTTCAACAATTTGGTTATCAAACTCATTATGGATTGTGTTCTTGTTAACGGGTCCCCCTTTGGGTTTTTCTCTATTGGAAGAGGGATCAGGCAAGGTGGCCCCCTATCTCCCTATCTCTTCATCATGATTGCTGATGTGTTGAGCAGGAACTTTATTGTTCTACTATCGGAGGGCTCCATTAAGGGCATCAAATGGGCTTCATCCCTAGACCCCGTTGTTGTGCAGAAATTTGTAGATGACACTTTTATTTTTGGGAAAGCCTCTGTGGTGGAAGCCAGGAAATGGAAAGCCTACCTAAAAAATTATGCCACATGTTCTGGTCAAAGTATCAACTACAAAAAAATCATGATCTAGTTATTTAACAATACACCTATTTTGCAAACCAGAGTGACTGTGGTTCTGGGATGTTTAAGCGAGTCCCTCCCCTCGATTTACCTTGGGCTCCCTCTCACGGTTAAGGAGGTTACCCTTGACTTTTGGAATCGGGGCTGGAAATAATTCAAAGTAAATTGGTTGGGTGGAAATGTTTCATCCTAAGCCACGCTGGCAAGCTCCAACTTCTCACAGTGGCTCTTCAAGGTATACCAACTTATTTCCTTTCCATTTTTAAGATGCTTAAGTACAGTGCTGACAAGTTTGAAAAAATCCAAAGGAATTTCCTCTGGTCTAGAACTAAGGATAAGAAGAAACTCGCTTTGGTGAAATGGGAAAAGGTCTGTCAGGCCAAAAATTGCTGCGGCCTTGGAATCAGAACAATTTTCAACACTAACAAGGCTCTAATGGCCAAATTTGGTTGGGATCAGTTAAGGAATACAAATGATTGGTGCAAAATATTGAACTCCAAATATCTTCAGGATAGGACTTTGATCAATTGCCTCTCAGAGTCTTACCCCCAAGGCTCCTTGGCCTGGAGGAGTATCTGCAGCACACAATGTCTGCTAAGGAATGGGATTAAATGAAAATGGGCAATGGAAATCGGATCAGATTCTAGGAAGATCTGTGGTTAATTGATACCCCTCTAGTTTGTTCTAACTTTAGGGTTCTCATGGGATCGGCTCAAAGGTATTTTGGTACCCATATCAATGATTATGTTTCTGGACCCCCTGGAGCTAGGGCTTGGAAGGACCTAATCCTCTATTGTCCTTAGTCTCAAGACCTTTTTTGTCTGACTCGGTCCCTCCAGGAGGTTCTCTCTCTCACCAAGCTTCCCTCCTATGATAGAGAAGATGAGTTTGTTTGGACCTTTGACAAATAGGGGGATCTATCTATTAGGTTGGCGTACAAACTGCTAGCAATCCAGGGTACTATGGTGGAACCTTGGAGGAAGATATGGAAGCACCACATGATCCCTAAATTAAATTTCCTCTAGTGGATGGCTTGCCATAATAGGATTCTTACTCAGGACAATTTGAGGAAATGGGGATTTTATATTCCCAATAGATGTTTACTATGTAAGTGCAGTGAGGAAACTACCAGTCATTTATTGTTACACTGTCTGTTTGCTGCTAAAGTTTGGGGGTTGGCCTTTAAAAAACTAGGAGTCTCTTGGGTTATGTGTAAGGATCTCATATCCTTCATCCTGGGATGGCATGGTCCCTATTCCCACCCCTTGCCTGGTGAAATTTGGAATCAGGTTTCTCCTATTATGGGTTGGTGTCTGTGGAAGGAAACGAACAACAAGGTCTTCAGGAATATTGAGAGGAATCCTAGGGATGTTTTTGGCTTAGGTGTCCATCTCATTGAGGAAAACATTTCCCTTTTCAATGGGAAACTCCCAGAGATGGGACCTCTTGATTAAAAAATAAGAATGGCCAAGGCTTGGCATCAGGGGTTAGAGCCTAACTCATTTGAAAATTCTAAATCCTTAGCCAGGAAAAATACCAAATGGGAGCCTCCAAACAGAGGTTCGTTTAAACTCAACTTTGACGGGGCTGCTAAGGGCTACCCAAGCAGGGCTAGTATTGGTGGAGTGATTAGAGACTCCGGGGGGTTTTATTTGCTGGATTTACAAAGGGTATTGGTTTCTAATCTCCTATTGTGTCAGAAGCTCATGCGCTACTCATGGGCCTCCAAATTGTTGTCTCTCTAGGGATTTGCTAATCTCCACATTAAAGGATAATCTAAGTCCATTACTGATGCTGTGAATATGGATAAACTAATTAGCTAGAATACTAAGGATATCTTGTTGGACACTAGGTTCCTTTTACCCAAACTCATGGGTAAAAAAGTGACACATATATTTAGGGAGGGCAACCAACTAGTGGATGCCTTGGATAATCTCAGCACTTGCTGGGGTTACTCTAAATGTTGGAGGAGTTTGTAAAAGTTACCACCAAGGATTCAAGATATCATCTTGAAAGAACAAAGCAACCACTTATCATAATGAATTCAAATCTTCGGGTGTTGGGTGCTAGGTGGGGGGCCCACTTGATTATCTTTTGGTCCTTGCGGATGAGCTCTAATGCTGAGATGGCTGACAGGTGGTGAGATTCAGATTTTATGGCTTATCACGTGTTTAAAGATATTTGGGTGTTGGGTGCTGGCTAGGGGGGCCCACAATGATGGTTATTTGGGCCTGGTGGATGAGCTCTAATACTGAGGTGGCTGACAGGTGGCGGGATTCAAATTTTAAGGCTTGTCACATGGAAAAAAAAGGTGTCTTTACGAAGTGACTAGGAAAGTATGAGACTTTAATGGATTTGAGAGGCCATATCATGCAATCCCTCCACTTTGGGATTGTGTGATATCTTTTTTTAATCAACCATGGCCTCCGCAAGACTACGATTATGAATGCTGATTTGACCCCTCTTTATGAAGGAATGCTACCTTCTAGTGCCTTTGTGCTTTCTAGTTTAGCATGGGCTTCTAATTATACTTTCATGAATGTTTCTAAATTTAGCCATATGGCCAACTTGTCTTGGTTTTCGTGTGACTACTCCATGGCCAAGGAACCTTGCATGCCCCGCCAATTTCTGTTTAGCTTGCCACAATCTTCCCAAGATCCACATTACTACCATTGTCAAGTCACCTTGTGGTGATTTTCCCTTTTGCGTGTGTGACCTGCACATTGGCATCATTACCCAACACTGCATTTCTCGTCTTAATGCCCACTATGTGATGAATGCACATTTCCCTGCTGGCTTTTATAATTTTTGCTTTCTGAAAACTCTTTGGTTCTTTATGCAGGAGGAAATCATGGGTTGCCACCACGTTCGGACTAAGCCAGACAACTGCGAAGAATTCTAGAAGAATCTGTTAGTCTGGCATATCTTTGCTGAAGGTGGCCTTGCTACTCTCATGGACAATCTAGTTGGCCATGACCCTAATTTGTCAAGTCAGTTTTCTAATTCTTGGAAGGACCGAATGGTCACGATGCATGGTATTTCCTTTGAAGTTAGTGAAGAATTTATCGTGCAAGCCACTGGAATGTTGTGTACCGGGAAGAAATACCCTAAGCACACTAGGACGTCGAACAATGAATGCTTGAAATATTTCTTCATGGGGAATGAGGAACCGGTCTGGCTTTGAACATGAAGCCCTTCCGAAGCCCTGGGACTAGGTGTGCTTAGCTTTGATAAAATATTTCACTCTAGAAGGTAGGTTCATAACCTATTTCTTCTATCATTTTCCCCTTCTAAATCATTTGAGGCATAAAATGTTGCTTAGCTTTCCCTTCTTTTTGCTCATGGAATTGGAAAAATCGACTGATAAATGCAAGGAGCTTGCCATCCTTAACTCGAGTGACCTCTCGCCTCTTCTACTCCATCAGGGGCTCATCTTGAGACTTTACCATTATCACTTGGCCCCTTGTCCTCCAAAAGCCATCTCAGTTTTTCACATTGATGAAATTGAACCCTTGACTATTGCGAACATTTCCTCTGTTGAGTCAAAAAGCCCTCCTCAGAAATCCAATCTAGGTACTGCGGGAATTCCCAAAGCTAAATTGGCTACCAAGAAACTAAAAGGAGGGATGGGTAATGCACATGCTAGTGCTGCGACCAACCTCTTTGAACTCAAGGCCACCCCAAAAAAGTCTGCCTATAGAGCCAACACTACCAAAAAAGGTAAGGATGGTAAAAAAGGTGTGCCAAAGCTAATAGTGAAGGAGGGGAAGGGGAAGAACATAATTGGAAAATATTCTAAAGGAGATACTATTGTGGAAACCATGGTCATGACTAGAGGGGAGAACACCATAAGGAGATCTGAGAGGTTGGCGAAAAACAATAAAAAAAGATAGATTATTGAGGACTCAGAGGAGGAGCAATCTGACAACAATGAGTATAAGGATGAGGAGACCGAGGAAGATGAGGAAAAGAATGTGGAGGGGCCCTAGTTTACCCAGGAAGATAGCAAGTTACGAAAGAGACCTCGGCCTCTCATTATTCACACCCCCTGGTTGTTGAGCCTGACAAGATCCTGAGGACTTTGGATGTTGGGGAGGAGCCCTGTGCTTTGGAGAAGAAGATGGACACGCTCAACAAAAGGTTTCGTGGATTAACCCGCTTCAAAATGAAGATGGGCCACTTCGTTACCAGCACCCTGTCCACTGTTATCAAGGAGGAGCTAGAGGGAAATAATGCCTAGGAGAACCAAGACTGGGTCGGTGATGATGTTGTGGACCTCCTATTAAAAAATTGGGACAATGCTAGTTAGTTGTTGCCTGCACCGGTGTTCTGTTGTTTGGTTGTCTTTCCATGGTTTCTATGTTGTTTAAGTGTTGTCATTGTTCCTTTTTGTTTTACTTTTAGCTTTTTAGACTTGCTCCTTTTTGGCCCTTGTGGCTCATTTTGAAGGGTAGAGCATCCTGTAAATGTTGCTTATCTTTTCAAAAACATAGCTTCAATAAAAAAATTATTTACTTATTTATCCTTTTCATTTAAGGAATATTTCCATTAATCAAGTATATAGTGGGCATTACAATACTTATAGTTTAAATTTAAAATTTGGAAACTATGTATTTATGTATGCAAAGGCAAATCAACACAATCTCAATTTTATGTTTAAGTACCACTATTGATATCTAAAATCTATTGTTACTTTCTCACTTGGATAATATATATCCCAACATTAAATTTTAAATCAAACAAGATAATAATTGGTTAATATAAGAATTATAAGTGTGTGTTCAATTAGCTTTCATTTTTTCAATAGGAGGATTTTAAGACTAATCATTCTATTATAGACTTGAGTTGTCCACTTATGTAATATATATATATATATATATATCCCTTACATAGTAAGATCGTTTAGATTAAATTAGTCCTCTTAAGTGGTTTCTCTTTAGTAAACCATAAGGATGACCTTCGATAATAATCCATAGATAGTTTTTTCTTTATAATACATTCATAAACACCATATATATCTAGATTTTGATCCACCCACTATATGTTATAGTTAGCCTTATAGAGTTGCATAATATACTGGCATTATTCCAAAGGTGAGTGTGTTTTGGCCTACACTAAAACCATCATGTTCTTCAATCTAACTATCTAGTTCTCTCTCCCTCCACCTCAATCTCTAACTCTTTCTACATCTCTTTAAACATAATGTTCTTGATGGTTTAGGGATTAAATTTAATTATGTAGGTTTTAGTGTTAAATTATTAATGTTGTATTTTAGGGTTTAACATATAGGGTATAAGGTTTATATATTAGGGTTTCAGTCATAGGGTGTACATTTTACAGTCTATGATATAGCATATAGGTTTTAGGGTTGAGTATAAGATTGATTATAAGGTTTAGGTTTGAGGGTATAGGAACCTTGAGGGTTGAAAGTAAAAGGCTTAGGGTAGAGTATTGGTTTTATGACCTAGGGTTGAGTGTAGGGTTTAGAGTTGAGGGTATAGGATATAGTGTATAGGGTTGAGGGTTCATCCCCTATGATGTATGGTCTATGGTTTAGGGTTGAGGGTATATGATATAGTGTTTAGGGTTGAGTGTATTATTTGAAGTTTGTACATTGTGATTGATGTCAACGGATCTTTTTTGTTACATTGATCTCAATAGGTCTATGAGGAGATTGTTGGAGATGCTTTCATTGGTTGCATTATGTTGTCATTAGTAGTATCATTGATATCAACCTCTAGTGTTTCTTTGATGAGCATGTATTGGTGATTGGTGATTTTCAACCTCTTGTGTGGTTGAGATGTTGTAGAAGTGTTCTAGGTGATTAATTTGTGTTTGTGGTGCTTGGTTTCCAAGTTCTTTTGAGAAAATTTGAATAAAAGAGGAAACATTATGGTGAAGAGTGTTCAGTGTGACAATGTGATGTTTAGTGTTATGCTCTGCATTTCTTCATGGTTGAAGATTTGTTTGTGTAGTTAGAATATGTTGATCAAAGGTGTTTAGAGGTGTTATATCGAGAGTTTTAGGTTATGAATCATTTTGTAGAGAAATTTTTGTTTACCAGTGTGTGAACTATGAAAGCAATGTTGTTTGAGAGAAATGGTTTTTCTCGTATTTCTCCATGGTTTAGTTTCTAGTCTTGCAAATTTGAGAGTTTTCTTATATTGCTAGTATCTATCTCCAGTCTAAGTTGGTTGAAGTTTGGTGCTCTACAAGGTTTCGTTTAGGTGTTGCAATATGTGGAAGGTTAACTAGGTGTGCAAGATGATTATGTTCTTCAAGTGAAAGTTGTTGCAAAGGAATTTGTTGGATTTGAGGGTTCTTATGGAATATTCTATATTGTGTTCAAGTGATGTATGTTTTCCATGATTCATCTTTGATCTAAGGAAGCATGTACTTAATTTTTCAATGGTGTTAACACAGGTTCGATCAACCTTGGGTGTTTACACTAATTACTAAAATGCTTTGATGCTTATGGAAGTGTGGCATGGTGTATATGTATGGATTTAAGTCTAATTTAAGGTGTGGTGTGGTCCACTTTAATTCCTTTCGACCACGAGAAATGTTTTTTTGCCGACCTAATTTGAATTTGAATGTTTGACGTCCATATCCAACCTTGTTGAAGATGGTATATATGAGTGTTGAGTTGATGGAGTATGGGTGAGTGATGTGTTTTGAGATGTGAAGTTTGAAAGTGTGAAATGCAGTATGAGCTTTAATTCCTAAGACTACTGGAAGTGGTGAGTAGAAGGTGTCTACATTATATATAGAGAGAGTGAATGTTTTAGTGAAGAAGTGGTGGATATTTGAGTTGATTTGAGATGGATTTATCATTGTAACAATCTTCTATCTTCTTCTTTCTAATCTAGTATTGAGCCTTTCTTTTTTGGGGGGCATTGAGCCTATTGTATTCAGTGTTACAATTACTTTATATTGTGAAATAATCCTCACCATGGGTTTTCCCTTCTTGGGTTTTCCACATAAATATAGTGTTATCATGTGTTTGGATGTGTTTTCATTTTTGTTTCTCATTTTTACATTCTACTAATGCATGATAAGGGTTTAATGGTTGTTAAGGGTTTAAGGACTAATGCAGATCTAAATGTTAATGAGGATTTTGTTGTTTTAATGTACAATTGATTCACCCCCATCTTAGTTGTCTTATGCATTCAACATGTATATGGTTGAGGTTTTATTATATAGGCCTTAGGGTCCAAGGTTGAGAGATAGGGTTTAGGTTCAAGAGGGTATATGGTATAGTGTTGAGGGTTGAAAATTTAGCCTATAGGATTTAAGGCCTAGGGTTGATAAATAAGGTTTAGGGTTGAGGGTATAGGGTTTAGGTTTGGGTAAATGGTTAAGGGTTTAACCTATTGGCTTTATTTCCTAAGGTTGAGGGATACGTTTTAGGGAACTGACAGTATAGGGTATAGGGTTTCGGGTTATGGGTATATATTTTAGGGTTGAAGGTATAAGGTCTAGGGTAGAGTGTATAGGCTTTATAACCTAGGGCCAAGTGTAGGGTTTAGGGTTGATGGTATAGGGTGTCTAGGGTTTAGGGTTATGGGTATAGAGTTTAGGGTTAAGTGTATATGTGTTAGGTTTAAGTGCATAGGGTTTTTCATAATTTAAATCCATTGTAAGCCCAAAACTAAGAAAAATATGTACATTTTTTGTTAAGTTAAAATAATCTACATGTTTTGTAAAGCTATATAGATCACCTAAGGGTTAGGACATCTAGATTAGCTAGATCAAGGAGGTCATCTATATGATGATCAGGAATGTCTTATGTTAATAATGATTATGATATCAATATACTAATAATGATGTTTGTAAGGTGTTTATGATTTATGACATATGAAGTTGAATGTTAATATAGATATGTATATGGTTTAAAATGAATCTAGAATGTATATGTATGTTGTGGATATGAAATGTAATAAACATGTAAGATGATAAGATTCTTAGAATAACAAATCTAAACACTTAAGATGAAAAGGAAATGATTATAAGATGATTAAAATAAAAAATCTCAATACTTAAGATGAAAATGAAATGATGATAAGATGCTTAGAATAACAAATCTAAACACTTTAGATAAAAATGCAATGATGATAAGATAATTTGAGTAAAAAATATAAGCACTTCAAATGAAAATGAAATGATGATAAAATGTTTAGAATAACAAATCTAAACACTTAATATGAAAATGCAGTGATGAGATTCTTAGAATAAAAAATCTAAAGACTTAAGATGAAAATGCAGTGATGAGATGAGTTGGATGGAGATGAAGACTAGGGGACCATCTTAATACATTGAGTATAGAGATTGTGAACCCGAAATTCATTACCTGCATAAACATAGCAAACAAGCATGATGTTAGATCAAATGCAAGAGAAAATCAAGGTTCCCTATGAAATTAGATTGTAACATTAAATTAGGAAAAACAAGTGAAGCACAATATAAATGGAAGTAAACAAATCCTATTCTAATGAACAAACTATCAATCCCATGGGGGAATTGGTGTTGATTGGTATGTCAAA
The DNA here is from genome assembly GCA_007115665.2 of Sequoiadendron giganteum. Lineage (NCBI taxonomy): Eukaryota > Viridiplantae > Streptophyta > Pinopsida > Cupressales > Cupressaceae > Sequoiadendron > Sequoiadendron giganteum. The sequence continues at coordinate 264,687,566 of CM021107.1, forward strand.
ATCATCCCTTTCCCAATTCATGTTTGTAAGCTTGATGATTGTGATGGTGATATCAGCTGGTTTGAATGGAATGAACAAGATTAGCTCTCAATTCAAGAGAGTAACCTTGCATGAAATATGTGAAATTTGTGGATAAAAAGAAGTATAGTATACTTGCTTGAATTGTGGATGGTAAAATGAGGAGAGAAGCCTCCAATTTATAGATTTCTAAAATGGAAGAGATAGTGGAAATAAACAATGTGAGATCATTCAACATCCAATGGGCAAGTGCCACTTGTCAAGATCTGAATGGTTGAGGAATGAGCACATTTTGGTCAATGTGCATGATAAATGCCATTAGCTAGAATTTCAAATTTGAGAAATGACATGTGAGAGGGAAAAGGGAATAAAATAAATGCCACTTGGCTCAATGCACAAGGACATGTAAGAGGAGTGAATGCCTTGTTGTATGTACAAGTCCACTTGGAATTTTTGAATTCAAATTGAGGGAATATTCCCTTTTGATGCCATGTGAGGGAAAATAGAGATTTAATAAATGAATTAAATCTATTTTCATGTGCAAGTTGCATTCTCTAGAGGATTTTAATGAGAGAGATTAACTTAATCAAGATTTGGTTAATTAAATAAGAGATTAGATGATTTGTCAATTTTGACTCAAATTGATGAATTGATTTAAATCAGAATTGAGAGGAAATGATTAATTAAATAAATGACTTTGATTTATTTAACTAAGTGGGATAATGTTAGATTAAATCAATTAAGGTTTAATTTATTTAATTTAATAAGAGGACTTTAGAGACTTTAATCAAATAAAATGATTTATTTAATTAAACAGAAATATAAGGTTAATTAAATTAAATTGATTAATTTAATCATTGGTGGAGAGAGACTTAATCAAATAAATAATGATTTATTAAATTAAGAGATAGAATATGATGAAATGCTAAGAGTATGATTTAGGAGGAAATGTCGTGAATAATCAGGTTCAAGTGTGTCGAACCGAATTTGTACATTTTCCATGTCTACAGAGACATATGGAAGAAATAAATAATGAATGTGCGCATACAATCCATTATTAAGAAAGAGAAAAATGATGGTGATGAGAAAGAAGGGATGGGATGGGATTAGGTGTATTTGGAATATAATAATTGAATTAAAATGTAGAGAGCACTTAATTTGATAATGCATGTGATTCTATACACCAAGGTATGAGGAACCAAGGTGATTTTGTATCGCATGCATAGGACTGACACAAAAAAATATAGGTTGAGGGTATAGCATTTAGGATTGAGTGTATAGGGGATCGATGGTTCATCCTATAGGCTCTATGGCCTAGGGTTGATGGATATGGTTTAGGTTTGAGGGTATATGATATAGGGTTTAGGTTTGAGTGTATATGGTTGAGGGTTTATTACATAGGCCTTAGGTCCTAAGGTTGATGGATAGGGTTTAGGGTCAAGAGGGTATATGGTATAGGGTTGAGGGTTGAGGGTTGAGGGTTTAGCCAATGATATTTAGGGCCTAGGGTTGAGGGTATAGGGTATAAGGTTTAGGGTTGAGGGTATAGAATTTAGGGTTTATGATTTATGGTATAGGGTTGAGTATATGGTTAAGGGTTTAACCTATTGGCTTTAGTTCCTAGGGCTGAGGGATAAGGTTTACGTAATTGACAGTATAGGGTATAGGAGCTAGGTTTAAGTCCCACATCTCCCCCTCTCTACTTTCCTCCCCATGTTTATTGTTCTCTATCTCACTTCTCTCTCTCCTCTAGATCTACCTCTCTCCTCTGGATTTTTTGTAAAGGTAAATCCATCGCTCAAACCTAAAACTAAGAAAAATGTGTACATGTTTTGTTAAGTTAAAAGCATGTACGTGTTTTATAAAGGTAAAGCCATTATGTGTTTTGTAAAGTTAAAAGCATGTATGTGTTTTGTAAAGTTAAAAGCATGTGTGTGTTTTGTAAAGTTAAAAGTGCATACGTGTTTTGTTAAGTTAAAATCATGTACATGTTTTTGACATTATAGGCGTTTCTAAAAAGAGGAAAAGAGTAAACACTTTACTTTAGAGACCAATAACATGTGTGTGTTATGGAAACATAACGCATACATATTTTATTTAGCTTAAATGGATTCATAATGGCCAGAAAATCATATGATAATTATGTCAAAGATCCCACTGCAATAGGCTCCACTTTCTATGCATCTTTGTCCAACTGTGTAAGAGATTTGTTAGCTTTATTTTACTTCAAATGATTGAAATGCATTGGAATGTGACAATTAACTGATTGCTCAATGTTTTTTTTTTGTTTAACATTTGTATTGTTAGTTTTGATGACTATTTCATATTTTACAAATAATTTGTTAACTTGATTAAGTAATTTATCATTTAGATGTCAAAGAAGAGTAATTTTCTTAAGTAATTTTATATATGTTTAAGTAATTTCATATTTTTTTAAGTAATTTCATATATATATAAGTAATGTAATATATGTTTACGTAATTTCATATTTATTTAATTAATTCCATATATGTTTAATTAATTTGTTTAAGTGAATTATTTTTGTTCAAAATACAATATTTATTAACATATATTCATAATTTTTTTATTTAGGAACAATTGATATTAACCGTGGGAAGGAATAAGCAAGGACCGTTTGAACAACTTGATACAAACAAGTAAAAACAAAGGGTGCACATGAAAAGACTATGTGAAATGAGAAAAATTGGAGGAGAAGGTGCATCATCTATACCAACTGACATTAATGTAGAATAAAATACCGAGACACCTATTGAAGATATAAATGATGGATCAAATTTACCAAATGTAAACCAAGAACAAGAGTGAATATTCACACCTATTGAGACAAAGATCAATAAAATATACCAAATACAAACCAAGAACACACACCAATCATAACACCTCAAATTATTCGTAAAAAACAAAATTATCTAATTGACATAGATGAAAATATTTTGAAACCAATTCCAAAAAAAATCTTGATCGCACTTAAAGAAGAATGGATAATAAAATATGGAAAAACTATTTTGAGAGCTTAAGTGAAACTGGAAGGTGCCAACTATTTGTCGAAATGATTAAATATTAATTTTAGAGACACGATAAAGATCCTTGCCTTAATATCATCAAATAGCAATGGTGAAAGAACTATTGTAAGAAATCTAATTAATGTGTGTCAATCAATAGGTTCAACATCACACACTAAAAATAGCAATGTTACCCGACGTGTTCTTACAAAAACTATAGTAAGAAATGAAACTAAAAATTTTTATTTGATTACCAAAACAAGAAGGTCACTAAAAATAAGTAGAAGAGCACTAGTAAATTTTATTGGGAGATGTGAAACAATTGAGGATCCTAATAGTTATTCTCTATGGGCATTTTCAGGTAGACTTCCATTCAAAGATAAGGTTGTTGTTGATGCATTAAGAGTGTTAATTGAATTTTTTTTACAAGATAACACAAGATTTTCACCCAATCAAAGAGACATTGTTAGAAGGAGAATACGATCTCAAAATCATGAACCACATCCTAAAGTCTTTTTTTTTATGACTAAAACTCAATTTTATGAAAATTTATCCTTGAGTGAGAATTAGTCAAAGGTTTTTTGAAATGGTCAAACCTTTTTATGTTAAGATAAATCATGCACACAATACATGTTGTTGTAGGATGCATATTAAATTTTCCATGCATTATGATATTTATCATCATATTTGTGTTACTTTGCATACTAACGATGTTTTGTAGGAATGTGGCATACAAGTCCCTTCTAAATCATCAAGAGATTTTATTTCAAGTGTATTATGTAGAAGATATGATGGCCAAATTTTTATAAGAAGTAGTGTTTTAAAGAATCATGTGTTACTTGTGGTGGTTTGCAACATTTTGCAAAATTTCTCCATTTAGAGAGCACACATGAAATTGGAGAAAAAAAACTAGTTGCTTTATAAAATACAAGATAGTGACATATGGGGTTAACTAAAGATGGAAAAAAGTTGAAGAGATGTGAGTTTGTGAATACCAATATTTCTATAGCTAAATTTATGAGGATTTTTCAAGAGAAAATAGTTTATGAGTATGCAATGCATACACATAGAGCTTGATGGTTGGATGATCAATGCAATTTATGTAAAGATACATTTTCTTTTGGTATTGTTACAGTTTCCAGTAAACTCAATAAAACCAATATCACTTGTGAAACCTAGATTAGCCTTCTACAAGGATAAAATAAAACATGCAAGAGCAATTTTCATAAAATGATGCAAAAAATATTAATGGGAATCAAAAATTACATGAGATAACTTGCTTCTATAGAGCAAGATGAAAAAACCTAAAAGGAGAACCTAATTAGAACTTAATTAAACTTAAAAAAGTGTAATTAAATATTGAATTACACCAACACCCCCCTGAGTGAAACTTAGGGAGAATAATAATCATTAAAATAATGCAAGGATGCATGAATGGGTCCTGACTACGAGGCCATGTTAGGTACCCATGTCCATATATAATACAAAAGAAATATCATAAATGGGGAAAAGGAGAAAAATCTATTGGGAGAAAACTCCTCCCTAGAAAGAGAATGCAATCAAGTGATGAAATATGGAGGACTCCATGATACCCCCCAATCACACCATCCATCACATAAATACATTAGAAATTCCCCCCATAAGAGGGAATGATATGATAAAATAATATGGAAGTTATGTGTATCTTGATGTTGATGCCAAAATGTGACTAAAACTTATTCATAGGAGCAAGTACCATGAAGATTCTAAAACATTAGCCATCAGATGAATGACCCTCAAACTGAGATGTGACCTAATGAGAATCTAATGTGATTCAAGATCATTAACCATATGCTCTTAATATGAGACATGAACTGATGCAAACCAAAATGTGTCAAGTTATGAGTAATATTGTGGCCAAAAAAAACTACATAATCCAAATACAAATCATCCAAGTTGTCATCAATATGAATATGGGATCAAATTGTGTGCCATGTGACTACACTCTAATCCAATTATTATGCAAGCAACACCCTTGATGGAACTTTATTGAAGTTAATTTATTATAATGTCCTGAGATTATAAAAGGAGAACATGCAAAACATGAAAAAATCAAAGAGAAAATACAAACATAAAGCATACAAAAAGGAAAGATTGCATGCAAGTATTAATGTTCACATCTACCTCCATGAAGAAAATTTAAACTTGGATTTGTGTAGAGGATGGAATTAGATTTTTGACGATATATAGTTTTTAAAAAAATAGACACTGTATGCTCAAGTTATTAATTTTTGAAAAATGGGGTAAATTTTTCCAACCGACAGCCAACAAACACAACCCTTCTGATTTGATTTCTGAAAAATCTACTCATTGCATTCAAAAAATAATGGATACATAGAAAATATTTTGATGCTTCCAACAAAACTCAGAAAGCATTTTTTAACCCAAAAACTAGAACAAGTGATATGGTAAAAAGAATAAACTTCACTTGTAGGGAAAATAGTTGCACTGGGCAATTTTGACAATCGTTTCTACAAGGTCTACTCACTATCTGCAAAATCTAGTAGATACATAGATAGCATTTTGTGATTTTTAACAAAATCCAAAAATCATTATTTTCACAAAAATACATGAAATAAAATATATTTATCATTGTAGATACCCACAATCCTTCAAAGATGCCCAAAAAAAAAATGTTCTTGGTCTAATTTTTCCTAGATTTGAGAATAGGCTCACATATCAAGACTTTGATACCATGTTAGAGTTTCCAATAAACTCAATAAAACCAAGATCACTTTCAAAACTTGGATTATCCTTCTACAAGGAGAAAATCAAACATGCAAAAGAAATTTGCATAAATTGATGTAAATAACATTATTGGGAATCAAGAATTACATGAGATAACTTGTTTTTATAGAGCAAGACAAAAACCCCTAAAAGGAAAATATAATTACGACCTAAGTAAACTTAATAAAGTGTAATTAAATATTTAATTGCACCAACACCCTCCTTAAGTGTAACTTAGGGAGAATAAGAAACATGAAAATAATGCAAGGATGGATGCATGAAAGCATGAATGAGTCTCGTCTACAAGGTCATGTTAGGTACCCATGTACATATGCAATCTCAGTATTACAACTCTATTTAGGTTACTATTTTTGTACACATAGCATTCATGCATGCACATGATAGCATGGAGAAAGATAGAAAGATATTAAGAGTGTATCACTTCTACATCAGTGACGATCAATACTCATTCCATAGAGTTTGTGTAAGGCTACTTTCAAATTTTCTATGATAATTTAAGGGAAATAAATATGAGATACAATCAACACATCATTTGGTCAAATAATTGCATGTCATAATTCAAGAATTCAAGGATGTTCTATTGGTTGACTAGGATGCATGTGACAAGTGGTGTTCAAATATTTTTGGAATTTCACTGAGGTTGGACATGGAAAGGGAGTGTATGATGGTGTCAGAGCATGTGTAAAAAGAACCCTATCTAGAGAGGAGTTGAACTACCAAGGTGGTGCTAGGTTGACCGATGCAGCAACAATTGTGCAATGGTGTAACTCCAAAATGGGACCAAGTAATCAAGGTAATTCTATGCTTTCTAGATACTTTTGGTTGGTAAATGAATCTAATATTGTAAACTACCAAGAATGTTGTACAATTAGAAGATCGAATCAGTTGCACTCATTTAGAAGTTCAAGTGCAAATTCACTGCCTATTTATACAAGAGAGATTACATGTTTTTTTTTATGTATGGATTTTTTATGGGAATATTGTGAGTCAAAAGAGTGGGTTGACGAATTGTCTTGTAGACCTTTATTTCCCATTGACACATATCAAGTTGCACAAGCACCATAGTTGAACCAAATAGAAGTATCATTGGACTTTGACCATGTATCTAACCTAGTGCAACCAGGTATTGTGATTTATTAATTAGTTGAAATCAAATTTTTAAGTCATTTTATATGCTTTTTGAAATTAATGTATTCATTCAATAAATGTAGGCCATCTGTATGTAGTTATTGTTTATGAGAATAATGAAAAGGAAATGGATTATATTTTTGTGTCATTGTATAGAGGGGATACAAAAATTGACTACCACAATCACTTATGGAGAGGGTATTAAGTATCCAATAATATCTATTTTTGTCATAGTAACATGGCTTAGAAGTTACCCTATTAAGAAATCAGATGCTTGGTTGTTTGACTTTGACACATATAGGCATATTCTTCATTACTCTAACCTTGTTGCAACGAATATTCAATTGATTAAATATTGTGGTAGACCACTTAATAAGAATTTATGAAAAGTTTGTGAAGCTAACCATAAGGCAATGCTTGAAACTATAATGGTTAGAGTTGATCCACAAGGTTCAGTAGATTGAATTTGGGCCAATTGTGCAAGTATTATGTGTTTTGGATCATTGGATCAAATTGATTCTATGAAAGGGTAGAATACTTTTGAAAATTTGGTATAAATTATTGGTTTATTGACATGTCATCTATTCATTATACCAAGTGTATGAAATGTGATTTTTTTTTAAATATCATCAGCTGATTTGTATCTATGTACAACTGAAATTTTGTATATAGAAATAGCCAAGATTCTACGAAATGTTGGAAATGCAATTTTTTTTATAAATATTGTCAGTTGATTTGTATCTATGTACAGCTAAAACAATTTATATATAAATTACCAAGATTCTACCATGATTGTACCAATTGATTGTAAATATGTGAGTTTTATACATTTTGTTAGTCGGTTTCTATATATGTATGGTTGATATTTTTCATTGAACATTTTTAAAAAATATATACAATTTGTTAGTTACTCACACTCCATGATCAACAACACCCACAATACTATTTCCTCAAGATATTTATCGCCCAAGAGTATGTGTACTTAGACATGACACAACCCTAATCATTAATTAACACATACAATGGAACATTGATAGACAATATGCAAAATAAAATGTTTCATTTTTAAATATGAAGTTTTTTTTATAGATTGAAGACAAAAACTAACTAAATCAAACCTTTAATAATGCCAAAAACTATTGAAAATTGGACAAGGATCTTTTGAGAAAGCACTTGCACAATGTAGCCCAAAACATTCGGGAGAGTTGGAGTACAAAAAAGAACCATGTCTATTGTATATGTGCCCACACGGATATATTGGCACTGATGGTTTGGCCCCATGAAGAACAAAACAAAAATTAGGTTACCTTGCAACTTAACATTGCATGTATCTGACGATTTTTGGGGCAGCAAAAAAACTTTCACCAAAGGAAAATGGATTGGAGATATGAAAAATATGAGGTTATTGTAGACAGACCCTACAAATCCTTGTACCTTTAGATAGAATGTTTGTACGTTTCATGGTTTTTGAGAAAAAACTCGTCAAAGTTCATCACTTTTTAGCATTTAGGGCTCTTAAAAGAAAGCTTTGGTACAATGTAGCCTAGAATGATTTGGCATGCTAGGGTGTGAAATATGACCTTTCCTAGCATAAACACGCCCATTCAAACATGTTGGAACTATCATTTGTGCCTCACGATGAATGGGATAAAATTTATGCAACATTACAGCTTTTCATTGAATGCATTTGATGGTTTTGGGGAAAACGAAAAACTTTCACCACGTCCAAATGGATTGGATATATGAAAAAATAAGAGAGGTTATTGTAGAAGGACCCTACAATTCCCTGTACCTTTAGATAGAATGTTTTTAAGTTCCATGGTTTTTGAGAAATAGCTCATCAAATTTCACCACTTTTTGGAATTTAGGGCTCTTAAGAGAAAGCACTAGTACAATGTATTCTAGAATGATCTAGCATGCTAGGGTGTGAAACATGACCTTTCCTAGCATAAACCTACCCACTCGTATGTTTTGGCACTATCAATTTGGCCACACAGTGAATAGAATGGAAGTTATGCAACATTGTAACTTTTCAGTAAATGCATTTGAAGATTTTTGGGCCAGAAAAAAAACTTTCACCACAACCAAATGGATTGGAGATATGAAAAATTGAGAAATTTTATTGTAGAGGGACCCTATAGCTCCCTATACCTTCAAACATAACATTTTTAAGTGCCATGGTTTCCGAGAAATAACTCATCAAAGTTCACTACTTTTTGGCCTTTAGGGCTCTTAAGAGAAAGTGTTGGTACAATGTAGTCTGGAATGATTCAGCATGTTGGGGTGCAAAATAGGAACTTTATTAGCATAAACCTACCCAATTGGATTTTTTTGCACTATCAATCTAGACGCACAATGAACAAAATGAAAGTTATGCAACATTGCAACTTTTCATTGAATGCATTTGACGCTTTTTTCAACATGTGAAAATTTGTCACCACTTCCAAATGGATTGGAGATATGAAAAAATGAGATATTTCATTGTAGAGGGACCCTATGTGACCCTATACATTTATATAAAACATGTCTAAGTGCCATGGTTTATTAGAAATAACTCATCAAAGTATGCTACTTTTTGGCATTTAGGGTTTTTAAGAGAAAGCAATGATACAATGTAGCCTGGAACTATTTGGCATGTTGGGGTGAAAAAAAAGACATTTCTTGTCATAAACCTGACCACTCAAATATGTTGGCACTATTAGTTTGACCACGTGATGAATGGAACAAAATTTATGCAACATTACAACTTTTCATTGAATGCATTTAACATTTTTTCAACATGTGAAAAGTTGTCATCACAGCCAAATGGATTGGATATATGAAAAACTAAGAGATTTTATTGTAGAGGGACCCTATATGACCCTATACCTTTATAAAAAACATTTCTAAGTACCCTAGTTTCTAAGAAATAACTCACCAAAGTTCACCACTTTTTGGCATTTACTTGGCTCTTAAGAGAAAGTGTCTATACAATGTAGCTTGGAACTATCTAGCATGTTGGGGATAAAAATAGGACCTTTCCTAACATAAAATCATCCACCCAAATGTGTTAGCACTATCGGTTTTGTTGCATGATGAATAAAAAGAAAGTTAAGCAATATTGCAACTTTTCATTGAAATCATTTGACACTTTTTTCAACGTGTGAAAAGTTGTCACCACGACCAAATGGATTGGAGATATGAAAAATAGAGAGAGGTTATTATAGAGGGACCCTACATTAACCTATAACTTTAGGCAAAAAAATTCTAAGTGACATGGTTTTCAAGAAATAAATCATCAAAGTTTACCACTTTTCAATATTTAGGGCTCTTAAGAGAAATCGATGGTACAATGTAGCTTGGAACTATTCGACATGCTAGGGTGCAAAAAAGGATTTTTTCTTTGCATAAATCACCCACTCATATGTGTTGGCACTATTGGTTTGGCCACACGATGAATAAAACAAAATTTATGCAACATTACAACTTTTCATTGAATGCATTTGACATTATTTTCAATGTGTGAAAAGTTGTCACCATAGCCAAATGAATTGGAGATATGTAAAATTGAAAGAGGTTATTGTAGATGGACCCTATGTGACCCTATACCTTTAGGCAAAAAATTCTAAGTGTAATGGTTTTTGATAAATAAATTGTTAAAGTTTGCCACTTTTTGGAATTTAGGGTTCTTAAGAGAATCGTTGGTACAATGTAGCTTGGAACTATCTAGCATGATAGGGTGAAAAATAGGATCTTTCTTAGCATTAACCCTCCCACCTGAACATGTTGGAACTATTTTTTTGGCTGCACGATGAATGGAACAAAATTTATGCAATATTGCAACTTTTAATCGAATATATTTGACACTTCTTTCAACATGTGAAAAGTTATCACCACGGCCAAATGGATTGGAGATATGAAAAATAGAGAGAATTTATTATAGAGGGATCCTACATGACCCTATACTTTCATACAAAACATTAATAAGTGTCATGTTTTCTAGAGAAACAAATTACCAAAGTTTTCGACTGTTTGGGATTTAGGGCTCTTAAGAGAAAGCATTGGTACAATGTAGCTTGAAACTATCTGGCATGCTAGGGTACAAAACAAGACCTTTCCTAGCATAAACTCACCCACTTGGATGTGTTGGCACTATCGATTTGTCTGCATGATGAAAGAAATGAAATTTATGCAACATTGCAACTTTTCATTTAATGCATTTGACACTTTTTTCAATGTGTGAAAATTGTCACCACGGTCAAATGGATTGGAGATATGAAAAATTGAGAGAGGTTATTATATGGGTACTTTACATGACCCTATACCTTTAGAGAAAACATTTCTAGGTTTCATGGTTTCCAAGAAACAACTCGTCAAAGTTCACCACTTTCTTGGTATTTGGGGTTCTTAAGAGAAATCGTTGATACAAAGTAGTCCATAACTATCTAGAATGTTGGGGTGCAAAACAAGACATTTCCTAGAATAAAACTTCCCACCCAAATGTGTTGGAACTATCAATTTTCCTGCACGATGAACATAACAAAAGTTATGTAACATTGCAACTTTTCATTGAATACATTTGATGCATTTTTAATATGTGAAAAGTTGTCACCACGATCAAATGGATTGGAGATATGAAAAACTAAGGGAGATTATTGTAGAGGGGCCCTAGGTGACCATATACCTTTAGACAAAACATTAACCATTATTTTGAATAAAATTTTCATCCCACAATAATGGGTCCCAAACTTGGAACATCCTATTCTTTGCCTAAAAATATATATTTTTAGAAAAAGTAATGATTTAAGCCTTGAGGGACTCCATATAAAGGGTTCTAATTGAAGAGGATTAAATAATACCCCCTTAGATAAAACCCCCTTGGATAAAACCCCTCTAGTCTTAAATCATAACCACAATGGAGTCTCTTTTGCACCTATCAAAATGTTGGCAAAAAAACACTTTTTCTTTACTTTTTGAAGAATTAAATAAATTCATTTAGAAATTATGTGTTGTAAGTATGTATCCCTTACTTTAATATTTCCAAAAAGTATAATTTTAAATATTTTAAATTTTATTATTATTTTTATATTATATTTCTTGTGAATGTTATTTTTCACAAAACATCAAGGTATTTGTTTCACATAAGCATAAAAAAAATACAGAAAAAAATTTAAAAAATATGTGTGCTCTAGGTATTGATGTTCTTGTTTTAGTAAAAAAAATAAGAATTAATTTCAATACATACAAAACAAGTTATGTGCGATGGCATACACCTATGTCTAGATTATAATTACTTTAACTTCAAAAAATAATTTAAAAAGTTATCCAATAAAAAATTATGAAAAAATATCCATGCACTAGATATTGATGTTAAAAATATATATTTTAAAAATTATAATTTTATCTTTTCAACAAAAAAAGTTATGTGTGGCGACATAAATGTCACTTTTTTAAAATGAGTTGTTAACTATAAAAATAACTTATTAAAAGTTATGTAAAAAAATTCACAATTTATTTCTAATTTTTTAAAAAATATATATTTAGAATCTACACATAAATCCTCATATATCACTAGTTCACATCATCTCCAAATTATTAATGGTTTATTTTCTATAGGTTTCCTAAGCTAAAATTTTGTAAAAAATGTTGATATTAATGTTTAACTTAGCCAAAAAGTGGGACACAATATTGTGGGCTGACCCAGAAAGTATTATTTTATTTTGATATATTATACAAATTTTACCTCTGATACAAATGCAAGTGTACAAGTTATTGCAGGAATGCTCGATTATCATAACCCAATTTTATTGCATATTTATCATAATATGGTAAATTGAATTATTGAAGAAATTCAATTAAATATTAAATGGAGAATTTGGAATATTTGAAAATTGAATAAAAGAGGTTGACTTACATTGACTTTGTAAACTTTTGGAAATTATTTTATATGTTACCAATAATTGAATGTTACTGATCAATTTGCAAGTGCAAGTGTGTGCAGTTGTAGGGTGACAGGTTGAAGGATGAGAATACGGTTGAAGAAGGATTGTTTAGTCAGATCGAAAGGTAAAGTAGTTGAAATCTGGGTGCACACACCACAAATGGCATGATGACTTGCATTTGAACTAATTTGCATATATAAGAGAACAAATTTTTCCTGGTTTGAATTGTTTCAGTGCTTGAAAATGAATGGTTTGTAGATTAAACTGTCTATTCAAACCTTGTGATTTGAAGGAAACGAAAGTGAGCATTGTAAAGACAAATATTTTCTTTAGTGTAGAAATATATATAGAGAGAGAGAGAGATGATTGAAATGAAAATTCAAGTTCCTTACTTTAAATGATAGTGTATGGAACCTATAAGTCATTCCAAAACAAGCAACTTATATATAAATGCACATATAAATGTATATATATGTATATGTATAGATATATATACATTATTCGAATATAAAGAAAATTTGAATGAAATCATTTAAATGCTTATAGATATATAAATATATATAAGTATATATTACATATATATACATACATATATATACGTACATACACATATATTCAAATTCATATCAAATTCAAAACTAATAACCGATACATTATGAATCGGACTATGGAAATCAATGTAAAATCATAAGGAAAATCCATGATGGATGTGGCCTACTGAATCATAAAGACAATTTTATAATTTAGATGTCGGCAGCATGGCCATAATGCCATCATCCCATAAAGCATGCAAAAAAAGTAGTGTTGTTTCCATTTTTCTTTAAAGGAATGTGAGCGAAAAAGCAGAGGAGAAGAAAGTAACTTGGGAAATTTGAAGGAAAAAGCAAGGACAAACTTGAGACTATAAAAATGTAAGGAAAATGACATCAAATTTCAACTGGAGGTAATTCGATCCCATTAATTTTGTATTGACTTAGCTTTATTTCTAATATTGAATCATGCAATGAAGTTTTTCCTTCATTTCAATCGAATGTTATCATGGCATCATAGGAATGAGGTCTTTGTTTTGTATGTCAATTGGCTTGAAGCCGAATGTATATATGTATATAATATCGATTATCACCTCATCAAGGGCACATGGCCTACGGCTTGCACAGTAAGGAAAAATGACATAACTTAGAGCCTTCATGGCTATTGTATAGAGCTAGGCCAAGGCTCAAGAGCCTCCATTGGCTCGGCCCTCTTCCTTATGTTGCATGTTAAAGCTTAGGCTATGTAGGCTATTAGAGTTATTTTAATTTATTGTATGTGTTTGAAAATATATTCCTTGAGAAGGATTAGTTTTGATCCTGTAGGAAGGGTATGAATTCTCTACATTTTATTTGTATTTTTTCTTATGCTTAGTATCGATGGGTCGATACTTGTAACAGGTCTTGAAAAAAAGATCTTAGAGCTTTGCATATATGCATATTGTATTTTAATGGGAAGCCGACCTTGTTCTGTAGGAATTATGGAAAGATTTCTTTGTTAGAGAAACACCAAGCCTTGCTTGGTTCAAACTTAATGTTGATGGGCTGACCCTTGAATGTGTAAAAGGATAGATGAAAGTCCACATGTTTAATAATGTTGCATGCATGGTATAAAATAGTAAGCCCGCGTGGGCGATTTCATTATATCTTTGATGCTTAGAAAGAAGACACCCGACCATAGCGTGTTTTGTTGCAGCCTGAAAAAGGCATGAGTATTGTTGAACCTGAAGCTTTTATGCTCTCTATGACTAAAATATTTGCGCAAGTATATCATCGGCAAGCATGTCGAACATAGTTTTTCTTTATGCTATTTAAATTTCTAGTGATGAAAGTGTTCAAGAATTTGAATAATAGACATTTTGTCCTTATGTATGAAACTGGTCTATTTGATTGTTTATTTTCAGATCATAGTGGGAAACCCATTTTGTTGTTAAACAAAGAGAAAATGATTGTAAAGTGATCCTATAACATGTAAGCAACTTGAGATCAATAAATAGAGTAAACAATATTATTTTTCTTTAAATGTAAGTATTTAGTTTGAAACAGTATTGTGTTGATGTAAACAATGGATATTCTTTTGTGAACAACTTTGTTTTGTTAAAAAGTTATCTTTATAGCTGAAAAAAACTTGCTTTTTAATTGTTTAGTAGGAAACAGTACTTGTTCTACTTAAACAATGAATGTTCAAATGTAAACAAGCTTGTTGCATAATTGTTTAGTAGGAAACAATACTTGTTCTGTTAAACAATGAATGTTCATATGAAAATAGCCTATTTTATGACTATTTAGTAGGAAACAATACTTGTTACATGTTAAAAAATGAATGTTCATATGTAAACATCTTGTTTTATGATTGTTTGGTAGGAAACAGTATTTTTTCTGCTAAAACAATGAATGTTCATATGTAAACAACTTATTTTATGACTATTTAGTAGGAAACAGTACTTGTTCTATTAAAACAATGAATATTCTTATGAAAACAACAATGATAGAATATCACTGTTGAAGAATGCAATAACAATATGTATGAAACTGTTAGCATAGACTTGTTTTATTTTTCTTATTTTTGATAAAGAAATGTCAAATGGAATAATATTTTAAGATTACAATATGAATTAATGACTATTTCATAATGTATGAACAAACTTTAACATTAGTAGGCACATATATGTGTATGCACATAGACTTCGTCTATGTACATACACATACTTGTGACATAGCTTTTTTTTTAGTACATTTTTATGAAAAATGCTTATGATGAAGAATATATAATAGTCATAAGATTGATATGACTGATTGAATAATTACTCTCTTGATTCATGTATCTGATTTTCTATTTAGAGAGTTAAATAGAATCTAAGTTTTCTATGGAAACTTCAGTGAAAGAATATTCTAAACAAAACAGTGATGCCTTAGTTGACTAGAGCACCTCAAGGCAGATGCTGCTAGAGGGTAAATAGTTGTTATGTGATGTTTAGTAGAAATTTACCTTTCGGGATGGGTGTCAAAATGAAGTTCAGAGAGTATAGGTTTGTTTTACCAAAACCTATTGTTTGTTGTTGTTGCAACACATTTATTATGCTTGGCCAAGAAATTTAGTTCATTATGTATGTATGAACTCTGTGATTTCACTCTCTACCATTCCTAGCATAGATCGTGCATTTTCTTTTCTAGCTTGTAGATAGAAATTGCATGTTGATGTATGGGCATGCACCAAATTCCACCTTGCATATTGTTCTCTTGCTAAACCTTTTTTGCAAGTTCGGGCATTCTTCAATTCAGAAGAATATTGTGGAAGCGGAAGCTTCGTGGTTGGGTGGTAAAGCACTTCAACCATGTTATCATCCACTAGTGGAAGCGAGCATCCAAGAAGAACCTTAGTTTTTCACAAGTCTATTATAGTCTAAGATGTAATTTGATGTAATTCATTCATGTACTTGATGAAAAGTGTAAAATGTAAGGACTTGTTGGCTTTAAGACCCAAGTCAAACCAGATATTGTAATTTGACTTTTGAAGTGAATATATGAATCTTTGACATATTTTAAATGGACGTGTAGCTATGATTGACTTTAGCCACTAGTTATGTCTTTTTAATTTGGAGTATATTCATGTGTCATTTATAATAATATTAATTAAGTAATAATTTTGAATGGGTTATTACATCGATGATGTACCAACCTCTAGGGTTATGCCCTAAAATGCATACTATTTGCATCAGTTTAATTCAATTCTATAATTAAAAATCTATTTACAATTATAATTTTTAAGTATTTAATAGATAAAATGTTATAAATTCAAATCAACATACCTGCATTTGACCAGCATACACCTCATTCAGCAACTCATATGTCATAACTACATTATTTAATGTACCACCCTAATAACCCCCACTACACCCATGAAATCTATATTGAAAATGAGAACACACATGAGAGATGGGACCATCTACACCCTTTACATTGCTATCTCTCCCAAAGCATAGATTACAACATTTTGGGAATATATGAGAGCTAGGGGCACTAGAACTAGATGGTTGAGTTGTTATATCATCCTATGAGGAAAATGGCTAAGATATTTGTGTCTCATGCTCTATAATGGTGTTTATCAAGCTAGCAATTTCATGGAGAGTCTACACCTCCATACTCTCCCTAATGGCTACTAGAACCGTCACATGATAAACAAGTCTTTGTGCTAGTGTTCTTTGATGTGCACAGTTATCTACTCAAAGAGATCCTAGTCTATTTTTGGAAGAGCCTCCACCTCTACCTTGAAACTCCCTCATATCAAAATAATTAGGAATTTGATGAAGGATAAACTCACAGTATAGTTTTCTTAAAAATATAGTGGTACCTCATAATTATTACATGGAGGTTGGTCAAAGACCATCCACCACCTATCCCAAAATTTATTTCTTATATAACCATGATTACACCAATGTATTAGAAACCTCTTTGAATTCAGAGGAATAGGTTCATTGGTTCTAGGATTTGTAAAAAGAAAACATATGTTTTCTTTGCTTATGTCTTTCTTTTTCAATTCATCATAGGACAATTTTGTTGCATAAAATTGATGACATTAATCTCTATAAGTTTTATATTGATTTATTTGATTTTTTAATGTGTCAACATTCATCATCATGGCTTCCAATGTTGAGGCAAGGGATACGTGATGCTGGTTTGATGTTGAACCCCTCAATTTTGAAACTAATTCATGAATAGAAACTTTGTTTTGCTCTATATGCCCTAACAAATCCTCTTGGATTTGTCCAAGGTTGGTTTGAAGGGTAGGAGGAGGGTCAGGCATCCTAGGGTTTTCCTCAGGTAATTCATCATTTAAATTTGGTTGTCTCAGGGTTTACATGATCTGTTATATAATTCAAAAAATATGAAATTGATCAAAAATAGTCATTTTTTTTAATGCAAACAAAATTTAAATTAATGCAAAAAATAGCACTTACCTCTTCTTTGGCATGACATTATGAAGGTAGGTTGTAAACAGAAAAAGCACGTTCGCATTATGCAGAGTTGAGGGAAAGAAAAATGTTGTTAAAAATGTGGATCGTGGGTGAGAAAAATGGATAGTTTTTTCTTTTATAACTTTATTGAGAAAAATGTGTGCCCATTTTGTTTTATGTTTTTCAAGTTCATAAAAATGTGCATGCATTTTTTTTTCATAAAAGCGTGTATGTGTTTTCCTTTCATAATAATGTGTGTGTGTGTTATTTTATCAAATAACGTGCTCATGTTATGGCTTAGATTTTTTGAGCCATAACATGAGCACATTATTTAAATTTCTTCAAAACGTGAGCGTATTTTGGTCATTTTTAGACATTTGGCCACTTTTTTGTGCCCCATCTTAATGCACATGCCCTTGAATAGACACTAATACATAAAATAATTTTCTATTGTAAATGAATAATGAAGAATAACAAAACCATTTATTTCATTACAAATGAATTACAATGTTACATAGCTTTTTAAAGATGAGTAGAGCATGCAAACTCTTGTATAACTATAAATGAGACATGTCACTTTAACATCAGACAAAATTGATACTATGAGATCAGAAAATGAGGTTTTTAATCAACATTAAGCATGAATATATTAAAAGCAACCACTAAACTTATGAATTCAAATGCTAAGTTCAAATCAAATATATTCAATGAAGAAAAAAATCAACACAAATACTTAAACAAATGATAGCAATTCACCTACATTATCTCTATCCATTTGTCTCCTTGAATGTGGCTCTCCAATTTTGTATATGCTTATTTGCTTCAAGCTCAAGAATACTGTTGAATGATGAAGAACAAAAAATATTGAGAATTTGTGGTTAGCCAAAAATGTGAGAAGAAGGATTCTTTCATAGAAATTCTTATTTCAAATGAGCGATCTAGATGTAAACATCACAGATCAAGATCAACGATCAATTTTTGTTGAGAGGAAATAGATTGAGTAGTTAACTGACCTAATTAATCCAATCAAGGTAATTGATTGGATAATCAGTGGGATTGGATTGAATAATCAGTGGAATTGGAATAATTGGTGGAAAGGGATATATTAATTAGTGGGATTGGAATAATTGTGGACATGATTGAACAATCAACAAATTAGATTGAATAATGAGTGGACGTGATTTGATCAATCAAATTTTTTGAGGATAATTAATTAAATTAATTAACTTTGAGAGGAACATGAAAGATGTAATTGAATTAATAAATAAAAGTTTATTTATTAATTGATCATGTTTAGTGAATATTGGAGAATTAAATAATTAATTTAATTATTTAATCTAGAAGTGGAAAAGTGTTCTAATTAAATAATTTGTAACAATTATTTAATACGAGAAGGTTGTTTGATGTTAATTAAATAATTAATGATAACTATTTAATTAAAATAGAAGAATAGGTGAATTTGGTGAAATAATTAAATAAATAAGGTTTATTTAATTAATCTGGAAGAATAATATTTAATTAAGATATTATTAAATAAATAAGATTTATTTAATTAGCCAGAAATGATGATTGAGGATGAATTAATTAAATAATGTTAAATTAATTAAAATTAATAGTAAAATACAAAAAAAAGTATAAAAAAATAATGCATTATTTAATCATTTTAGTCAAAAAGTGTTGTTCATAGGTCCGAACAATTTCGGGTATCTACATTTCGCCCCTCTTTGATATAATGTGTGTTTATAGTGTTATGTCAAAGAAAATTTAAAAATTTGTGCTTAGGAGTTGCCCCGATATGCCCCACTAACACCGGGATAGGTTAATGCCCCCTCGAAAAAAAAATCAAATTTTGAAAAAAAAAATCAAAAAATTTGATAAATAGTTTTGAAAAGTCAATTTTATAGTGTCGATTACATTTGTAGGTTTTGGTTTGGATATTAGGGCCTGTGAGGGCCCATATTAGTATTCAAAGTCAAAATTTGATGTACCTAGTTATGAAGGGGGTAAAAAAATCACACCTTAGAAGAGTAAAATAGGCCCTAAGGGGTGAAATTGGCTCATCTGTGCATTTTACCTTAGAAATTTGGAGAGCTCTAAGTGTGATTTCCTTGTGAAGATACTGTCAAAATGTCTCTTGTTCTAGTCACTACACACTGCAAATACCGAGTTCGGACCTTCTGATAGCCAGAGGGCTCAGAGGACACAATATGTACCCTTTCCTTTCTTCATAATTTTTCATTTTTAGATATATTTTAGCGCTCGAACTTGAGCAAGAAAATGTGGTGCACTTTGTGCTCTGCAACAAAAATTGTGTTCACCGCATGTGTGGCTTGGTTCACCATATGTGTTTTGTGCGATGCATTTGAAACTAGAGCTTCATTTGCTTTAGGATGTGTGCAATTAATTTTTGCACCGCATCTACTATGGTGTAACGCAATTGTAGGGTAGTACGTCATATTTGATTTGGCTACCCACAACTACTTAACATTATATCGATCGCATGTGATATGTTCGCCACACCCACTTGATTTTATGTTGCATGTGCTATGTTTTCACACTTGCTTAACAATATATTGCATGTTCTTGGTTCACCACACCTAATTAACAATATGCCACAAATGATCTATTCGCTATATTCTTGTAACAGTGTGATGCATTTTCCTATTTGGAAAATTAAGCCTTCTTATGAAAATTTTCTCTGCAATTAAAGTCTAGTAGGTTTACATAGGCCTTTCAATTGACTTGATATGATTTTCTTGTGATCATAGATGTGATATCCACCAATTTATACCCGAGCTCAAGATGGATGTCCACCTTCCGATTGCGAGATCGATTTATTGATGAGGAGAGAGATGCCCTTCATTCCCTAGGATTGTATCATGCTACTTTTATGCTTGTCATTCTTGCTAACTAAGTTTTTCTAAAAACTCTCACTAAGAGGTGGCATTCCAAGACTAGTTCATTTCATTTACCCACCAGGGAGGCCACTATTACATTGTAGGACATATGGAGGATCCTACATCTCCTGATTTATCGGGAGCATATGATAAATGATACTGGTCACAGGTATTCTACTCTTGAGCAAGCC
This sequence comes from Sequoiadendron giganteum, assembly GCA_007115665.2. NCBI lineage: Eukaryota > Viridiplantae > Streptophyta > Pinopsida > Cupressales > Cupressaceae > Sequoiadendron > Sequoiadendron giganteum. Next base: position 264,708,515 of record CM021107.1, read on the forward strand.
TTTGAGCATGATGACATAGCAGACCTTGACATCGAGGATTATGAGATCTGATGGGATGTACTAGCGGATAGATATGAGAGGATGGTCATTGTTATATGCAGTGTGATTGTTGATGTTGTGTGTCCTGATCACTGAGGACATGGATTCCCTATTGGAAGGGGAGAGGTGCTTTTAGAGATGATGATGTGTTACAATATATGCTTAGGGACCTTACATGCTTTCCATGCTATACTTCTAGCTTCACGATGTAGCTTATCGAGATGCACAGTCGATTAGTTGTGGCACTACTCTTCTCATGGTCTAGATGTGGGAGCATATTGTGGTGTTCTAGTCACTTGTTCAGAGATAGCTTGCAGTAATACTTCTATTTGTATGAATGTATGGGGGAGTCATGACACAAGTGAGGGTTGGTAATGTTAGGTACTAGCATCACACTATTGACCTTCTTGATTCATTTACTTGGAAACCATACTGATAGTGTCCTCCTTGGGAGGACAATGCTAAGCATATACCTTATTATCATCATCCATGGTTCCTTACTGGGAGGACAGTATAGTCCCAACACATTATTGCTCGTTACCTACGAGAGCACATTTGTCAATAATTTGGGGAGCGAAAAGGGCTTCGGGTTGGTACTACCGAGTTTTTCAGGTCCTACCAAGAGGTTAATCAGTGGGGATACATGATTAGTGTAGAGGTAACAGAGTAGGCGATTGATGTATTGCAGCTTGTTCAATGGGGTGCCCCAGTAGATTTCATTGATGTGGGTACCAAACCTATGTACGATGCATGATGCATCGAGCACAATCCCATCCCTTATACAAATATAGACCAAATTCCATGGTAGAGAGGCTTGGGAGAGGTTTGAGAGGTAGATTTTGTGGTCGAAGGTAGGGGCAAGGGGATAATGGTGGTAGGGAGGATGGTGGGGATGATGGGGGTGGTAGAGGGAGAGGTGGTAGAGGAGGGAGAGGGGATAGAGGTGGATGTCCACCTCGACCACTGAGGCAAGTTGGTGGTCGGTCAGGAGAGGATGCTCCTCGTCGGGAGGAGGGTATCAGAGCAGATGAGAAACCATATGTAGACATTGGTATGGACATGAAGGTCGAGGAGGTTGGAGAGAGGAGGAGAGAGAGGAGATGGAGGAGGCAGAGATGATACAAGAGGTGGTCATGGAGGAGGGTCTAGAGGAGATACCCATCCTCGAGGCAATGGAGGAGGATGTGGGGGACAAGTCAGTGGATCCCTAGGTGGAATTTTTATAGGCATAGATTCGGGCTCTGACACTATAGGTACAAGGTCTGCAAGGTGAGATATCTCAATTGAGACTTGAGAGAGATATGTTTGTGATCTGAGCCCAGCGAGAAGATTAGAGTGCCCTATATTTTATTAGTACAGTCAGTGGTGGGACCGTAGATCTGGCTCAAGAGCTTTGTAGGTATAGCAAAGTGAAGCAATATTATTGAGATTTATATGAGAGAGCAATGCCTCCATCACAAAGAGAGCCTAGTTTTATCGAGTTGATGCATAGGTCTCAGGGTAGGACACATTCCAGATGGTCCCAAAGTAGTGGGGGTGTTTCCCAACCTTGACTTTCTCCTTACCATTCAACACAACATTCTTGAGGGATAGTTCATAGGCTACTGGATCAGTTCATAGAGAGAATAGACCATCTACTTCAAGGGACAAAGACAACACTGGTGGTGCCTAATTATGTAGACGTATTATTTTTTGGACTAATCTTGTAAGCTCCACATTTTTGACCTATATTTGATTATTGTATTGTGACATTTTTTTGGATATATATGAGATGCACCATTTTTTAGGTGATTATATTATGTGTTATTTGTTATGCATATGTTTTTTATGATGTTATAAATGATCTATGGATGGATGCATATGATCTATTTATTATGCTTACATGTATGACAAGATGTATGGATTTAATTTAATTTCTATGTGATGATGGAATTATTGATGCTTATATGTTGTATATATGATGATGGCTTTATGTTTTGGAACATGTTATGCCATATGTGATATGGTTTTTATATGAATGATGATGTTTTAAAAAATGATATGCAATATGATTTATCTTTTTGTAATTTTGTTATGCAGTATGTTTGACCTATATGCATATGATTATTATGATATTCTAACATGTTTATGGATACAGGATAATGCAGCTCATATATTCATTTTTGGCATGTCATAGTTCATCACCGAAATGACTATGGAACCTAGTAGTAGAAATTTTAGTGTGAAGAAAAGAAATGGTTAATAAGGAGTGAAGAAGTATTTTCAAATAGATTGTTAATCCATATTTGATATAATGATTGATATTACTTTATCTTGTAGTAGTACATGTTTTATCATCATAGAGCATTTTATTATAGGACATGGAACAAGCAGATGTATGTATACCTAAGCATGGATTGTGAAGGTAGATTTTGTTTCTATTTTCTTAAATATATAATATGTGGACAAGTGAAAGATGTACACCAAGTTGAGACAAACCTTGGTGGTAGTAATATCTATTTTTCAAATATTTAAATATGTCAAATAAGGAGTGTCCTAATTTAGATTAGTGAAAATAGACCCTTATAAGAACATGTGAGGAAATTTCCATAAATTATGTTTATCTTGATACAAAAAATCATTAGATTGTCCTTTGACTTATATACGATGTTTGGATTATGCTAGATAGAAACCTTATCACACATAAAGACCTTAGTTTCCCAAGTATGTTATCAGGACAAACCATAGACAAAAATCAACAGAAAGAACTATCATCATCCCTCATCATCACTCTAATCATTTGTGGATATTATCAAGCATCTTAGGAGTGTTACATAAGATAAATCAAATAAAAATATAAGATTAACTGAAACAACCAAGTCAACAAGCTTTTTAGGATCTTCTTGTCAACAAATAAGTACACAATAAAAACTATTATGCTTGATGTAAGGAATAAAACATTTCGTATAAGATGCCTGACATGGTTTCGATAATGCCACATCTTGTATAAGATAAAATATTTTTGATTTGATAGGTATCTTTTATAGATATGCAAACAATTGACCTACTACTTTGAAGGCTTACTTGGGTAGTGTCTTATTTTTGTTTTGTTGATTTGTTAAGCTTGATTCTGTGTAAGGTATGTTGTTTGTGTTTGATATCTTAGTTCTCCACAAATTAATATTTTATTATGCAATTTGGATTGTGACACAATACTTACTCATAATGGACCTTAAAGGGACTGACCTAATGCCTCAAGGGCTCATCAATGATGCCCTTGCCTACAATAGTTCAACTATATTTGTGACCAATGATACCTTATTTATGAGACCTAGACTAAGAAAAAGACTTGACCTTGACTAACCCTAAAGGATAGACCTAATACCTTGGGCACTCATCAATGATGGCCTTGCCTACATGAAAAATCTAGAGACATTGTAGTTTGACTATATAAAATGACATTGTTTTTGGCTTTTTTGACTTTGAATGTTTTTGGAATTTCAAAGGATATTCGAATGTTTTTGATTGATTTTGATTGATTTTTCGATGCTTTGGGATGTTTAATATTTTTTAATGTTTTTGGATTTATGTGATAACATCTCCAGATACCATGTGTAGTATCCTTTTGAAACCTTAGGTCGGGAATTTTCCCCAATTCAGGACAGGACCATTTTTTATGGATGGTTGAATGTGATACATTATTGACGCTAAGTGTTACCCAATTTTGGGCCATGGGAAATATCTTCACTATGAAGGATACTATGTTTAGGTTTATTATGGAGGAATCATATAGAAAGGTGATAGATGGAAGAGCATAAGTTGACTACACATGGCACATTTTTTCTAGGTATTCACCTTGGTACTTGTCCAGAGCACCATAAAAATGGTTTTCACTATAGGACGGATTGTTTTCTTTATATTTTATTTTCTATTTTTTCCATTTTTTCTATATTTTTACCTCATGGGATCTTGTAGAGGTTATGTATAGTACCTTTGAAGTTGCATGTTATTGATGGGATCATATAACGGTTCATCTTCTAGAGTAGCCAACTGATAGGCACCAAATTTGTATGTTGTGGTGATAATGTAAGGACCTAACTAGTTAGGTTCAAACTTTCTTGGATTCTCACATTCTTGTTGATTTCTAGGATTTTCCTTCAAGACTAGATCACCAATGTCAAAAATTATGACTTTAACCCTCTTATTATAGCTCTATCTAAAGTGGTTATGATACACCTACAAGTGGACCAATGTTGTTTGTCATCTTTCATCCAATAACTCTACCTGTGCAATCTAGAAATTTTGTAGTCTTCATCCTCAATGAAACTTTGCATAGAAACTCTCAAGGATGGGATCTCGACCTCAATTGGTAAGATGGCTTCAGAATCATAGACAAGGGAAAAATGTGTGGCACATATGGGTGTACTAATGCTCATACAATAAGCCCATAAGGCTAGATTTAGCTATATGTGTCAGTCTCAATCATCATTGACAGTCTTTTTTATGATTTTTATAATTGTTTTATTAGATGCCTCTACTTGATCATTACCCTATGGGTAATAGGGGGTAGAAAAATGGTGTTGAATGTGGTACCATTCACACAATTCCTTGACATCTTGGTTTTTAAATGGACGTCCAATATCGGTTACGATGGATAAAGGAACACCATACCAACATATTATATAGTTCAAAATAAACTTGGATATTTGTTTGCCAGTGATTAGGTCATTGCTATGGCTTCGATCCATTTGCTGAAATACTTTGTAGTAGTTATAATTAACTTATGTTTGTTTACAAATGTGAGATGTATCTTTCCTATGAGGTTGAGTCCCCATTAAGAGAAAGGCCAAGGCAAGGTAATTGGGTGAATTCCTTGTGTTGGTGCATGTACCAAGTCACTATGTATTTGACATTGATGGTATTTCCTTACGAAGTGGTAGGAATCACACTCCATTGTTGGCCAATAGTATCTCATTCACAAAAGCTTCTTGGCTAAAGAAGGACCGCTAGAGTGATCCCCACATATACCATTATGTACTTCTTGTAAATCCATCTTTGATTCTTCTATGTCAACATATCTAAGGAGGGTGGTATCTAGGCTACAATAGTAATGGGTGTTGGCGATGATAACGTACTTGGCTGCTCGTCGGATAAAGGTTTTTCTTTGATTATTGGACAAGTCAAGAGGTAGGATTTATCTGTTAAGGTAGTCATATATCTCTTTGTACCAGGGTGAATTGGGACCAACAATATTATAGACAAGCTCATATTTGAGAACATCAAACATAGTGATCAATAGTTGTTCCACCAAGAACTCACACTTATGTACATTATTGGGAATATCTAAGAGAGACTCAATGATGGTCATTGCTTCTATTTCTCTATTATGTACTCTTGGGATTTTTTTAGACAAGATGGTATCAAAGTATTATTTTAAGTTGTTCACAAATTTCTTATACAGTACTAGTTTTTTGTCCTTAGTCTCATATTCATCATTTACTTGTCAGACTATTAACTGTGAGTCACCATATACCTATAGGTCCTTTATTTTCTATTTGATTTCCTCTCATAGACCCATAAGCAAGGCTTCATATTCTACTATGTTGTTGGTGCAGGTAAATGTGATCCTATATGATTTAGGAATGGTATCCCCCTATGGTGTTATGAACAAGATGCCAACTCCTGAACCATGATTCGTGTATGACCCATCAAAGTATATTTTCCACTTTGTAGACATATCTAATTTGAAGATTGTCTCATTTGGGAATTCAGATACAAGAGGTATAAATACCTATATAGAGACATCTACTAACTGGTCATCAATGACTTTCCCTTTAATTAATTTTTGCTCCACATATTCAATGTCAAACTCACTAAGAAGCATTACCCATTTTTCAAATCTTCCTGTTAATGAAGCCTTGTTGAGTAAATACTTTATTGGATCAATCTTTGCTATCAGTCTTGTCTATAAGTTTAACATGTAGTGTCATAGTTTTTGTGCAGAAAAAACCATGATAAGATATTCCTGCTCTATGGGAGTGTAATGTAGCTCATACCCCACAAGGGTACAGCTGATGTAGTATATTTCATGTTCCTTCCCATCTTCATCATTTTGAGCTAGGAGAGCTCCTAGTGTTGATGATGTTTCTAATACATATAGGATAAGCATTTTACCATTGATAAGTGGTCTTAATATCGGTGGAGTTAGGAGATAGTCCGTAATTTTTTGAAAGGCATGTTGACATAGATCCATCCATATAAAAGGGACATCCTTGTGCAAGAGATACTAGAAAGGGTGGCACTTGTCCGGAAATTATGTTATAAACCTTTGGATAGAGTGTATCCTACCCTATAGACTTCTTAACTATGTTAAAGTGGAAGGAGGTGGCATATCAATGATGGCTTTCACCTTTGCACGATCAACCTATATGCCTCTATGTGAAATGATGTATCCAAGGAGCTTCCCTAAGGTTACTCCAAAAGACACATTTCTCTGGGTTCAAGAAAACCTTGTATTCCTCCAGTCTTGTAAAAAAGTTGTCCAATATAGTTAAATGATCATCCCTAGTGATGGATTTTGTTAAGAGGTCATCCACATAGTCCTCCAAAATTTATGCATCATATCATGGAATATTGTGGCCATTTCCCTCTGGTAGGTAGCTCTAATATTTTTAAGACCAGAAGGCATGACATTTCAATAGTAGGTCCCCCGAATGCAAGTAAAAGTTGGCATGTGCTTATCTTCCATTGCAATTATGATTTGATTATATCAAGAGAACCCATCTATTAGTGATAGAATCTTGTATCCTATGGTAAGGTCCACGGTGTCTATATTGGTCAAAGGAAAATCATCCTTTGGACAAGATTTATTTAGGTCTCTAAAATCAATACAAATGTAGATGCCCCTAGTCGACATGGTGATTGGTACTAAATTTGAAATCCAATCTATGTATTCTATTGGTCTTATGAAGCCAATATCTAGTAGTTTCTTTAACTCTGCCTTGACAAGTAAAGAAATTTGTGGGTGCATCTTCCACAACTTTTGTTTAAAAGGTTTGGTGTCGAGAAGAAGAGGTAAGTCATGAAGGACTAGTTCAAGGTCTAGTCTAGGAATATATGCATATGACCATGAAAATTTAACCTTTCGTTATGTGAAGAATCCTATGAACTTTGGTTTCTTAGTGTCTGACAGTGACACTGCAAAGTGGATGATTTTTGGATCTTCTAGTGTTTTGATGTTGACTTCTTGTGACCTTTCAACCACCATTGGGAACTTCTCTTGATTTGTTGGGAGTGGGTCCAAACTTCCATCCTTAGGTGCCTCAGAGAGGTTTTCACCCATAGATACGTCCTTTTTCTTGCTTTTTGTTATGTCTATGGGCACCTTTCGATTTTCACCCACATTCTTGTTTTTCTTTGTTTCTTTTATTTTGTGACTAGAAGGTTGGATAGACTCCCAAAATTAGGTTGTAGTGTCGAGGTCAATGGTGAAGCCAACCTTGTGATCATTGCTGGGTATGTCATATCTAAGTCCTAAGAACTCAACAATTTATTTTTTGTTCATGAATAGGTCCAAGCTTGGTGGACCTTGTTGGTCCCAATCAATCAGTTGTGGGTGAAGTGTAGGTTATCATAACTATCAACAAAGCTTATGGATGATGTGAAAAGGGTAAGGACAATGGAGTTATCAATTTCCTAGAGGGTATCTAGGTCATATTCATTAGAGGCGTAAGAATCCCATTCCCACTAGTTATAATCTGTTTCAGTATGGTAGTCATCAAATTTCTCAAAAAAAATAGAAACGTTGATAGATTTCTTCTAAAATACATAGGTACTAGGAGTGTTCACTTTAGGGGGTTGATACCCTAGCCCTTGGTTCTTTGGTGTATTTTCCATTGTTATCAGTTCATTCATACCCTATTTTTGTGCCCCAAGGCCACTATGACCATCATAGCCTTTTTGTTTCATCATGTTGAAACCTTTTCTATACTTGTCCATAGGGAGATCTACATGTACCTCATCATCTTTGTCTTTATAGATCCATTTGGAGAGCTTTTCATCGATACATTATTTTTCTAATTCACCCCATTTGATGAAGGTCGTGGGTGATTGATATTGGATTATGACTTTAGGATCCTTTTTAATGTGGTTTGGTTTTTCATAGTGTTTGGGTGAAGTTGGAAATCTTCCCACATAGAACAAAATTTCCATGTTATACTCTCCACATCCATTGTCCTCGATCTAGATCTTTCATTCAAGAATTTCTTAGGTAAATTTGAATATTTAGTCAAAGAGGTAGGGTCAACATATTTTGAGGTGGAAGTACTTGGTGAGCCTTCTCTATGGAACAGTACATGAAATTTTGGGGTACGTCTTAGGTTATTGTAGTACTCGAATGGGTTGGGATCACCGAAAATGGTAATTTCTTCCCCATTGTATGGAAATTTTAAACACTAGTGATATGTAGATGGGATAGCCTTCATGACATGAATCCATGGGCATCCAAGAAAGAGGTTGTATGGAAATTCTAGATCCACAAATTGACACATTGTATCTTGTATGGTAGGACCCACTCTAATCGAAAGAATGATGACACACTCGGAAGATCATTATGTGTCATTGTATCCCTTTATGATATTTTTTTTAGATCCATCTACACAAGCCTTTGAAAATCCCATGGTGGTTACTAGTTTCAAGGTGCATATATTCAGCCCTACTCCACCATCTATCAATACTCGTCTAATTTTATGTTTATTGATGAATACTTAGAGATGAAGTGGTTCATTATGATTGGGTTTCTATGAAGTATGGTCTTTGCTAATGAATATCATGTGGTGGTTAGTTTCTAAGGACCCTACCATGGCCTAAAATTGATTCACATTTAGATCAAAGGGTATGATGACTCCTGTAATGCTTTATCCAGAATAGCCTTGTGCTCTGGAGAGGTATGTAGTAACTCAAGAATAAAGATCTAAGTAGGATTTTTTGCTAGATGGTCAAGTAAGTATACTCATGTGTCAGTCAAGGTTTGAGAGGGGTGCCTTGCAGAGTCACCTTCACTCACCTAGTGGCAACCACACAATCAGGATCCTTAAGGTTTATGGTGATGGTAGATAAATTATTGTCTAATGTGGACTGGATATAGTTCATTGAGTATCTCGAGGAGTCATCATCGAGGATATGTTGTATGACATTGCTCACTTATTCTTTATGAGGTGGCATATTTATGAGCGTAGGGGGATCTGCTAGATTGTATGGATTATGGAGTAGTGAGATGGATAAAAACATTGGGTCAAAAAGTGTGTATTATGAAGGTCTCCTTTTATATATGCCCCCAGTTATTGTGGGGTTAAAGACACAATTGAAGCTAAATCCTTATTTATTCTTTCTTTTTTCTTTTACTTTTTTCTTTCCCAAGTATTTTTTCATTTGATTTTTCTTTAAGGGCTTCTCTTGATCTTTTATCTTTTTCTTTAGCCTTATATCCCTTTTTGATAAATGTTTTTTATGTCTTATCTTTTGATATTGGGCCTTATTCTTTTTTATAGACACTTACAGTTGATCCAAGTTTGAGAAACATGTGTATTTAAATATAGATCTAATGGAGTGGTGACTGTGATTGATTTTCATATGGGCAGGGCGATGTCGTTAGCACATTCCTCAAGGCCATCTTTTTTGGTATCTATTGACACTTTATCCAGAGAGAAAGATCATAGTTTATGCAATGGACTAGAGAGTATATGGTCTGGGGATGAGGAAGTACATTCATGGATATCCCCCAAGGATCATTTTGATTTTTTTTATCATTATAGATTTCCTACCAAAATATGGGATTATCTTGGACATCAAATGATTGGTTTGTGGGTTGTAGTGGTTCCACTTCTAGAAGGTATTCCAATAACTCATGTTCGCTAGTTCCAAATCTTATAGCATTAACTTGGGTTATGGGAGACAAAGTATGTGAATTTGAAGGCTCGACTATTGTAGAAGAAAGTGGGATGGAGGTGTTAGCAAGGCAATACCCTAGGAGGCCAGGGTGTCTTGGAGATGGTCAATCGGGCATATAAGGACTTAGATCTACCAATATGGTCACCACTGTTCCATTGTATGGAAACTTGATGCATCGATGTAGAGTGGATGGCACAAATTGCATGGAATGGATCCATAGATGCCCAAGGATAATTTTATATGGGGTCCCTATGTCTATGACTTGACAAACGGTCTCTATTGTAATGAGTCCCACTTGTAGCAACAATAAGATGGTGCCAATTGATTCTCATTCAGAATTTTCATATAATTTAATCCTTATTATCGAGCTATGATCAATAGCATCATCTGAATATCCCAATATTTTGATAAGGCTTGAACTACAAATATTTATCTGTGACCCCTCATCTATCAAAACTTATTTGATTTGATACTTCTTGATGAAATCTTCAATACATATGGCATAGATATGGTCAAGGTTTTGCATGAGCATATTCCTTCTTCTGAATGTAATGGGACATTCAAAAAAAATTCACTTGGTGGGTATCAATGTGGATCTTCTTTGAGAGGAAATAATTTTATTCATTGTGTACTCATAAGTGACACTAGTGTAATTGGCCTCTGCTTTTTCACCTATTCCAAAACTTGAAGCTTTTCCCTTTCCATGGTTTTGTAGAGGGTCCTTGAAGATGGTGTGATCTTTGTTTGAGGTTTTCGGTTTGTTTTCAACTTGTATTTCCTCCTTCTCTGTGAGATCTTATATTATATTTTTCAATTGGAAGTAGGGTGAGGTCTTATGTCCTTTTTATTTTGTGGTACTCAAAAGTTGTTGTCATTCCACCAGGCTGGCTTGAATGGCCCTGTTATATAGTGTTTGACCTCTGGTAATTGGATAACTTTATTTTTTATTAATTTCCTTAAAACTACCTCAATTGGCTCCCCTAAAGGAGTATACCTTTGCTTGGGTGGAGGGGCCCTAGGAGAACCACGTGATGCATTGGCAGTTGGTTCCTGCTTCTACGGTGTTTTAGTGGTGTTCATCACTATGGATCCTTTCATATTTAACATGGGATGAGGTTTATTGATGAATTTTGTGTCTACTACGCTGTCAGATTTTGATTTCATGACCAGAATTTGTTCTCGTTTGGTTTTGAATTAGAAGAATATTTATTCTCCTTAAAAACTTTGACAAGCCCTTTGGCAATAAGGGATTTTTCGATGGACATTCCCTTTTGTACCACTTATTCAAATGTGCTAGAGCAATGAAAATTTGTAAGTGAAACATTACCTCTTTGTTGAGGTTTCCCATAAAAATCTAGACTAGTTTCTTTTCTGGTATGTACATTTACTAGCAAGGCTTCACCATTGTAAATATGATGAGAAGGTCTCACTATCTTCCTATTTTTTGGCACATATATGGGTAATGTCAATGTTGGCTAATATTTTATAAGGAAAATATGTGATAAATTTGTCCATTAGTTCACCCCATGTTTGTATACCAAACGATAAGTGTGCAAACTAGTCAAGGGCTTGCCCTCCCAAACTTCATAGAAATAGTCTAATGAGGTAAGTATGATCATGTGCTACATCTAAGGATATAGTGTTGAAATCCCATATGTGCTCGACGAGGTCTCCCTTTACTTTATATTTTTTGTATTTGGGAATGATGAAATTTGTAGGAAAGGGAGGCATATGAATGCTCCTGTCAAAGGGGTAAAGACACAACTTGTCTTCTACCGAATATGTTTTTCAATTACCAGTTACATGGATATTTGACATTTGGTTTTGTAATGATTGTAACTGTTGTGCTATTAATTCCATAGGAAATGGGGTTGTTGGAATGGTAGCGGGTGTGATATACTAAGGGGAACCTTGTGATGGGTTCTCGAATGTTTTTGTGTTATGTAATGGATTGGATCCATGTATGTTTTGATTTTGATGGTTAAATGATGAGGTGTATGTGGAGTTTTGAGTGAATGAAAATGATGGTGGAGGAACATTGACACCAACTATGAATGACGTACCAAGATAGTAAGGAGCATTAACACCAGCTGTGTATGCAAAACCATGATAGTTTGGTTGTTGTGTTGGGTTTTGAGAACACGCAAATGAGGTTTGTGAACTAAGATGATTTGGTTATGGTGGAGGTGAGGGTTGTTTGAACCCAAATGTATATGTAGAACCCTGACTATGTGGTTTTTGTGTATGTGAGGGTTTTTGAAACCCAAATGATGAGGAAAACCCAAATTATTGGGTTGTTGTGGAGGTGAGGGTTGATTAAACCCAAATGTTGACTATGAACCTAGATTTTTGGGTTGTTGTTGTGGTGGAGTGAAAGTGGGACCTGTACCAAAAAAGGATCAAGTCCTCTTTGGTTGTGTATTTATGTTTTGAGTAGTGGAGGTGGTTTCCACTTCCGATCTTGTGTGTGATGGATTTTTCTTCCAATTTTTGTTGGTTATATTCAGCAGAGTGTTATTTTTGGGCTGCAATCATGCTATGGGTTGGTGCTACCTATGGTGGATGTAGAGGCAAATGGGTTTGCCATGGATTTTATGAGTGAAGGTGTAATGTTCTTAGTGGATGTTGTGTGAATTGTTTTTGTAGGCCCATATTCCACTATGATATGGGGGGTGTAGCACTAGGTTCTAATGATGGTGGTGTTTCTAACCCTTTTGATGCTACATTTTGCAATTCCTCAATGACTATGGACATGTCGAAGTAAGAGGGGAGCTTAGCTCCATGTTGTGCCAATGACAAGAATTACTTATTTGAGTATGGTTTGATCATTTCATCGATAATCCTCAAAATCATAGGATCTTGAGATGCATTCTTAATTTCTTCTTGTGTAAGATTACCATTTATTTCCTCTATAGTGTAGTCACCAAGAGGGTTAGAGTTTTGGTTTTGTGTATTGAAGTAACCACCAAAATTTTCTCCAAAGTTCATATCACTAGTGGGGTTGTACAAAGGATGGGAAGATGAATCCATATTTTTCCTCTTGATTTGGGATTGTGTAAGAACCATAAAAGTGATGTTTGTTTTTAAAGTTCACCTTTTTTTCTAAGTTTCTTTGAATTTTTTTTGTTTTGTGAAATTTTTAGTTTTTTTTTTTTGAAATGATGCAAGACTATGTTTTGTGATTTTTTCCTTGAATTTTTTTTTACTAAAGGCAAAATACTTTGGTGTAACCTTGACCAATGACCTTAAAAAATGATAATCTTTTGGCAATTTTCCTAGTAGTGGAGACTATTGTGACCACATGTAAAAATTCTAAAAACCTCCAAGTAGAATGATGTATGGTTTTTGATAAAAAAAGATTCCTCAAGTAGAATAATGATTTGGGACCCTACTTTCTCAAAGAAGTTTGAAAAAGTGTTTTAAAAACTAGACTTATGAGTTGCAAAGAAAATTTTATTTTGATAATGATGACGTAAAATGTGAGGTTTTTGGGATCTTTCCAAATGACCAACCTAGACTTTGCCCTTCTAACTTACTTGGAAACTTTCAATTTTCTAAGATTATGATGATAAGATGTTCTAAGGACTCTATGATAAGTGGTGCTAAATGATGAAGTTCTCTAAACCTAAAAAATATAAAAAAAAAGAGCAAAGGATGTTGAAAAGTGCAAAAAAAATGACTAATTCTCTTTTGACTTTTCTGGTAAACAAGTTTAATTTTTTTAAATTTGTGATTTTTTACTCTGTTTTTCTTACCAAGTGTAAAGGTAGGGGGATCAACCTCACCAAGGCTTTAGGTCACAAAGATCCGAGAGTAGATGGCTTCCCTATCTTACCTCAAGCTAACAGGTGTTTAAGACAAGGATAGAGAATGGAGAGCCCTCTCAAGTGCTTTTGTCACTCTACAGATCCAAAATCCCAAATGGGGCTAGACAAGCCAGTCTCTGGAATCTAAAATTCACCTCAAACAACTCTTTACCCGAGGATGGCAGTGTAGGACTGGGACAACATCACGACGCACTGGAATCTCTCTAGTGCACTAGCATTCGTACATCTAGAAAGAGTGAAATATAGTGTAAAATACCAAAGAACCTACTAACGGTCTAGCTGATAAGATTTAATGAGATGAATAGAATAATAAAGTATGAGAAATATCTACGTAAATGATAAAGAAAGTAGATGAAAATAAGGGTGATGAATATCAACTCACTAAAGCTCCAGTTCGCCAACGAACTCCACACGCGTGTTCACCTACACAAAACCAAGAGAGGGGTGAAATGTGGGGCTATATAGGGATTTGCCTCATTTGAATCCCTTCTTTAGTGTTTCCACCTCCACAGACAGCCAGGAAAGCCATGAAGTAGAAAATGTGATAAAGGAAAGAAGAATATCAAACACTACAAAAGATACAATGCTACTCTATCAAACCACAATAGGAAAAGGAGAGTGAAGAAATACCACCTCCACCCAAAGGAACTCAAGGCCAATGAAGGGAGAATGCAAGACAATGAGCTTGGAAAACTCAACACATCCACAACAATGACGAAGGGAGGTCTCACAAGACTCCAAACCCACAACTTCTATGGTAGCACAACACGTACAAAATGAGGTTGATGGAGTAACAAGCTATTGCAATGCTCAATGGAGTTGTGAAAATACTAAGAGATCAAGTGAAGTTGCTAAAATTGTGAAGAAGATACTAAAGAGATCAAGAAATGCTAAGAAGATGAATTCCACTTCAAAGATAGGCATTTGAAGACCAAAATGGGAGAGAAAGTGCCATTTTCGGGTCGTTTGGTCAACACAGAGGCATTATGCTTCATGCCTAATGGAGACTGTAATGTCCCTACAAACACCAAAGGCAAGAATCTATCAAGGACAACAACGTGCCACACAGATGTTCATGCATCATGCTCGCATCCCCGACAAATACTCCCCCACCAACACATAGGAAAAATAGCAAGTGAGTGATGTGGAATTTCGTATTCTGGTTTGATTTTCTAAGCTGGAGGGATGCAAAAGGGGTGAAAATTCACTCCTATACATTTTTCCCCCACTTTAGCGAGCATGAGTGTCGATGAGTGTTCAAAAAATTAGATCGAAGAGTTTAGAGATGTATACTTGAACCGTTGAGGAAGTAGACCACAATCTGGTGAGCTCGAAAGCATATGGAAAGAAAATAACTCCACAGGTACTCTCTCCTAAGGAGGTTCGAACAAAGGACTCCATAGCTCCTCGAAACTACAAAGTTGAACAAAGTAAATCAAAGTCCCATAGTCCAATGATGGAAAAATCTCGTAGGATGCAAGCACTTCATAGGACCTCGGACCTACAAAGAAGGCACCCCCAGGTACTCTCTTCTGAAGGAAGCCTAGGGTAAGGAGACTCCACAGAGCCGGATTGGAAAGTATATTCACATATGCATCTACAAAGAAACATGTCAATCCATAGATAAAACATGTTAGAAAATAAAAAGCAGCCATGTAGGAAAACAAGCAGACACTCATGCAGACAGTAAAAAAATTGAAGGAAGAGCTTTCAAAGGGGTCCCTCGAGAACCTTTCAAAAGAAGATGGGTCCACTCAAGGGACGCATTGTTTGAAAGTGCAAGAAATTATTTTCATAAATCAATTCAACATCAAGGAATCCTTTCAAAATATGTTCACTTTATCAAGGAATTTGAAAGGAAGAAAATGCCCCCTCGCGAGGGGAAGGTCAAATATTCTCTTGCAGAAAAATTTGCTCCCTCCTCAGAGGAAAGTTCTTCAATTTATTTCTTTATGAACCCATGACGAAGGAAACATGTTCCACTAGGAGTCCTTGTTGAGAATGTGATTTTTGAAAAATGAGTTGAAAATTTTTTGAGAAAAGATTTGTTGGCTACCAAATGCATTTTTTGAAAATCAAACTTGACATGATAGCCCCCCCTTAGGATGTTGCGTGTTGAACGTAGAGGCATGTGACATCCTAAGGAGAGAAAATAAAGAATGACAAAGTGATGTTGTGGCCCACGAAACATAGTGAGATGTCACGATGGTAATGTTGTCGCACACATGAGGGACAACACATGAGCACCACAACATCACAAAGCAAGCACGAAAGATAAGAGAATCAAAAATGTAAAAAGTGACAATAACATCACAAACAAGGGATGCAGGCAATCTAATGTTTTAGGGTCAAAACTGCTCATAAGTATATATAAATAAGTATAATAGTATATAGATGAACCATCATCCACCCCCTAATAAATCAGACCATATGAAGAATGCACAAAAGACAAAATAAAAAATAAAAAATTGGGTCAACATGAAAGGGAAGCCTAAATGCCCCCAACACTTTGCATTGTCCCTAATTTTCCAAAAATTAGTACACATAACATAGGAAGAATGATCCCATAAATAGAGGAAGTTGCACGACATATAATCACTCATGTATCTAAGCACCTATGAGGGTGAAAAGGGTCATCTAGGAACACATAACGCAAGCGTGGGGGAACACAAACACACACACACACACTCTCTATACTAAAAATAAAGAAGAGATGCCCCCCTAACACTCATCAACCAAGAGGTCATCAGCCTCCCAATCTAGATCATTATATGGGGAAGGTGGACAATCCTGCAAGGGTGGAATTTCAAGGAGGGAACCCTCAGACACCCCCGCAACAAGAGCCAAGGAAGGAGACCCCTCGAGGTCTTCTCTGTTCAGTTCTCATGGAGTGAAGGTCAATGACTTCACAAATATTGTTAATAGGGTCGGGACCTCATCCAAAGAGTTAAACATGCACTTCATAGGAGTGTCATGTGTTATGTCAACAGGTGAGGGAGGTGGTACCCAAGATTCACTCCTAGAATCACCGAGTGACTCGGGAGTAGTGATGAACTCAAGGAACGCCAAAACTTCCTCCCTCACTAGGATGGAACATAATAGTGCAGGACCACCCTCTAAAGAAGGTGGACCCCTTTTATGCCCCCCATTGCTGGAGGGGCTGATGAGGATTCATAGGGTATGCATAGGATATATAATTTATTAGCTTAGTATTATATTTAGTTTTAATCCTATGTAAATGTCAAAAATAAAAAGTGAAAATTAAAATGTTAGTTTCCTACTTGTTAGGAGGTTAGCATAGATTACTATATGATGATTGTATTTTTTATTGTTTTCCATCTCACGTTGAGATTTGGAAAAGCATATAATAGTTGTTTATTTTCCATCTCACATTTAGATTTGGAAAATATTTCCAAATCCTTTATTTTAGGCATATTAATGCCTATATATTTGTAGCTTTCTCCTCACGGAGATATATGAGAATAATAAAATTTTGCAGCTTTGTTTGTAGAGAATATTGTATTTTTTTGGAATTTTTTCTCTGACTCAAAGATTTTTATTTAATTGGAATTAAATCTTTGTTTTTTGCTCATTCTTTTTCTTATTCCATATCAGTTGGTATTAGAGCATTCTTTGATCATTGTGAATGAATTTATCATCCAAATTTATTTTATCAAAAAAATCAATCTTGAAGCTCTCTCCAACAAATAATTTTTGAATCTTTTGCACTCATTTGAGGAGAATTAGTTATCTAAAAGAAACTAGAGGTGTTTTCTTGAAAAAGTAAGCACTTTTCTTTTAGATTTTTTTGTGCATTTTCTTTAATAATCTGTGTTGTTCTCTCATTAACAATATTTTACATGAGAAATTATTTTTTCAATGGTTTATGGATCAAGAAGCCTCTCTTTGAGAGCTTTTCAGAAAATTTTAAGGTTTGGAATTTCATTGTGTTTCAAGAAAGTTATGGCATTTTTAAAATGGTTGTTGTAGCTGCAAAATCCATACTCACAGGCGGTTTTGTTGGTGATTTTGAGTCCCAAAACGTGGTATTTAAGTTAAAAAATGTGGTTTTATTGTTTTTCGCTTGGTTTTAGCTTCAAAAATATGGAATTTAAATTCCTTTTTGCATAAAATTTTATTTTGTTAAGTCCTTTCAAAAGTTTCTCAAAATATTTGTCTTAAATATACCCAAGAGAGTATTAATTCCATTGTGTGATTCCATGGGTATTTTCCTCTAAAAATTTCCACGTTGTGTCTAGTGGCATACCAAACCTCCTTGTCAATTTTTTTTGTTTCAACACTCATATAGCTTTCAATTTAATTATTTCCATCCAAGTCTAGTAGAGTGTTGGTTCATAGTGTTTGTCCATTTTATTGCTAGGAGGTGTAAAATATTCCACTGTCTCTAACTCACAACAACATGGCTGCTAATTTGGTTGAGCGAGTTGTAGAACTTGTAGGTGTAATAACCACATTGACTAATAAATTCAATGATATTGCAATTTAGTGGCTTCCTAGTCTTAAAAGCCATAGACCTCAAGTCAAATGTGAAGTAAAGATCTATGATGGATCTCGAGATCCGGATGTGCTCCACACATGGATTCTTGACATGGAGACATGGTTCACATATAATGAGGTTGTCGATGATGATAAGGTTCCTTTTACAAAGTTGAAGCTCTTTGGTGTTGCTAGGGTTTTGTTCACTGAGCGACAATATGCTCAAAATCCTATCACCACATGGAATCAACTTGTCACAACCTTAAAGGATACATTCTATCCTTCCAACTATCAGCAAGAATTTAACATCAAGTGGCTTCATTTGTGACAAGGGAAACATATGTTAGTGCAAGATTATATCTACCAATTCAATCGACTAAGAATACCACTCTGTGTGCAAGATCTAGGTGTTGCTCTAATCCTGAAGTTCAAGAGTGGTTTACAAGAACATTTATTTAGGGAGTTGAAATATACTACCTTAGAAACACTTGATGTTGCATTCAACCAAGCACAATTGGTAGAGGAAAATTTTGTTGCTCAATCTCATGCATCTCAACCTTCATTTTCTACAAGTCCTCCAAAAGCTTCAAGTTCTCGGCCACCACAAAAATTTTCTAAAGAGAAAAATTCTTCTCCTTCTCCTTCTTTTTCTCCTTCTTCTGATATTAAGAAATCTAAATTTTGTACTTATTGTAAAAATAAGGGACATGAAAAGTCTAAATGTTTTAATTTGAAGGAGAAGAATTTGATTGTACAGTCTCATGATGAGGAAAAGAAAAATGTTCCTATTGAGACTTTTGGTGATGATAGGACATATGATGAACTAAAAGGTAGACTCAATAAGGTCACCTTAATGAACCATTATTATACTTCAGGGAGGTGTGACAATTCTTTTTTCACTCGTGCTCACTTAACACACAATTTTTTTATGGATTCTATCATTGATAATGGCTCGCAGAAAAATTTGATTGCGAAGTCCATTGTTGACAAATTTCATTTGCCGATAGATCCCCATCCTCATCCATATTCACTTGGATGGAAGGATAATTATTCATCCTCTCTAGATCACACATGCATGCACTATGCTTTTAGCATTTGGTCCCAAATTCATTGATAAGGTCACCTGTGAAGTGACCACCATGGATTTTTGTGGTTTGTTACTCGTAAAACCCAATCAATATGATAGGAAAGCTCATTATGATGCCTTTAAAAATACATATACACTGCAACAAGATAATAAGGAATACTTAATAAAATTTACTAAGAGCACCACAAATATATTACTCAGTTGTAGGAAGGAACACAAAGAAATAAATCAAGCACAAGAGCTTGCACTCATTTTCATAAGGCCACAATTTGATAATTCTAAAAAAAACTTATTATGTCTAAGCCACATGCTACTCTTGAAAAATTGTTGCAAGAATATTCACATGTGCTTGAGGAGCCTAAGACACTTCCCCTAAAATGAGCAATCAATCACACTATTGATATTGTTCCTATTGCATCTCTTCCTAATGCCCCATTGTATCGACAATGAACTCTTCAAAGTGATGAGATAAAAAGGAAAATTCAAGATCTATTGTCTAAATATTTCATTAAACCGAGTACATCCCCTTGTGCTTCACCAATCTTTCTTATGCTTAAGAAGGATGGAACTTGGCATCTTTGTATTGATTTTCAAACATTAAATAAGATCACCATCAAAAATCGATATCCACTTCCACGCATTGATGAACTATTGGATCAACTTGAAGGTGCCAAATTATTCTCCAAGATTGATTTAAAAAGTGGGTATCATCGTGTTAGATTTCAAGTAGAGGACACATGGAATACTGCTTTCAAGACCAAAATGGGTCTTTTTGAGTGGCTTGTGATGCCATTTGGTCTCACTAATGCTTCTGCCACTTTCATGAGATTGATGCATGAGGTATTTCATGATTGTTTGGATAAATTTGTTATCATCTACTTAGATGATATTCTTGTCTTTTCTCACACTTGGAAAGTTCATCTTCAACATTTGGAACATGTTCTTCATACACTTCAGCAAAATAGTTTGTATTCCAAATTTCCTAAGTGTTCTTTTGGTCAGACATCCATCTCCTATCTTGGATTTGTCATTGATGCACGTGGAATTCATGTTGATCCTACAAAAGTGGAAGTTCTCCTAAGTTGGCCTGCTCCTTCAAATCTCACTGAATTGAGGAGTTTTCTTGGTCTTGCCAACTTCTACCGCAAGTTCATCTTACATTACTCAGACATTGATGCACCTATGCACCAATTGAAAAATACCAATGTTGCATTCATGTGGACACAAATCCCTTCTCATGCTTTCAACACATTAAAAGAGAAATTATGTTCAACACATGTTCTTGTTCTTCCAGATCTCTCACAACCTTTTGAGATTGAGACAGATACTTCACAGTATGCACTTGGTGTTGTTCTGGAGAAAAATGGTCATCATGTGGCCTATCATTCTAAAAAAAAATCTACTACTTAAAGGAACTACTCCACATATGACAAATAATTATATGCATTGGTCCAAGCCATCAAGTATTGGAGACATTATCTTTTGGGGAAAGAAATATTTTTTCACACTGATCACTTGCCTCTTCAGTTTCTTTAGTCTCAAAGTAAAATTGAAGAAGCCACGCATATGAAGTGGGCTTCATATCTACAATAGTTTCACTTGGTCATCAAGTATAAGAAGGAGAGCACAAAAAATGTTTCATATTGTTTAAGTCGGCCTCCTACCTCACATATTTTAACTGTTATGTCCACTTCTCATTTGGGATTTCATACTTGGTCTTCTCAGTATGCTCAAGATCCTGATTTTGGCACCACATACACAAGTCTCCAGAATCCTTCAACTTCAAATTTGACACCTTTTCAAGATTTCCACATAAACAATGGGTTACTCTGCAAGCTGGATAAATTGTGTCCCTCGAGATCATCGAACTTCTCTTCTCAAGGAGGCACATTCTACTCTTTATGGTGGTCATTTCGGTAAACAAAAAACACTTCATCATTTGCAGAGATTCTTCTATTGGCCCCATATGCAATGAGTTGTTCAACATTTCCTCAAGAGATGTGCAGTTTATTGCCACTCCAAACCAACCAACAAAAACATGGGCTTAAGTATTCCTTTGCCTATTCCTCCACATCCCTGGGAGAGCATTTCCATGGATTTGGTTAGTGGCTTTCCATTAACTGTTCCCCACTATGATTGTGTTTTTGTGGTTGTTGATTGATTCAGCAAGATGGTTAAGTTCATCCCATGTCGCAAGGAAAGTTCTGCACATGACTTAGCGCAACTCTTCTTTAACTTTGTTTGGAGATCTTTTGGTTTACCAACCAACATTGTTTCTGATCATGAATCACGTTTTGTGGGCCATTTCTGGCAATCTCTGTGGAATATTTTGGGAGTTTCCCTTAACTTCTCCACTACTTCTCATCCTCATTCAGGTGGTTAGACTGAAGTTGTGAACCAAACTCTTATACAAATTTTGTGGATTTATCACCACAGTTCTCCTCCCAAGTGGGATTTGAGCCTAACCCACATAGAGCATGCATATAATTGGGAAGTTCGCTCTTCTACAAGTCACTCACCTTTTTCGGTATGTCTTGGTTTTCAGCCTTTGGCTCCTTATGAGTTGCCCTTATATTTTCCTTCTCCAACCACTATGCATATTCAAAAAGAGCAAGATAAGGCCCAAGCCTTCATTCAACATTTGCAAAATCTTCAGTCCAAAGTAGTTCATATTCTTCAGAAGACTCAAGAAAATTAAAAAAAACTCATGGATCATCATCATGTCTCTCATACGTTTCAAGTTGGGGATAAATTTTGGTTATACTTGGACAAACATCATTTCCAATAGAGAACACATAGTAAGGTCAAGCCACTTCGCTATGGGCCTTACACCATTCTTCAGCAAGTATCTGATAATGCATTTTGACTTGATCTTCCAGCTCAATTGGGAATCCATGATGTTGTCAATGTTGATCTTCTCAAATACTACCATGAGTCAACACTAGAAATTAATCCTCCTATCAGCCATCCTGTAGATGTTGTTCTTGATTTTCAGCTTCTGCTTGATTCTGATAGAGTTTTTGATACAAAGACTCATCAAACATGAAATGGTTCCACCACTTCATACCTTGTTGCAAAGCAAGGTCAACTTTCGCATCAGGCCTGTTGGATATCTCACCATCAGTTTTTTGGATGTTGTGGTTGCATTGCTGATATGTGGTTTTCATAAATGCCAACACTATTATCATTGGTGATTCTGAAGGCTGTATATGTCGAGGATATTGAGAAAATTGTAAAAAAAATATTGCAGGCAGCCAATGAAGCTAAGAAGGTCAGAATGGTGGAAAGAGTTGTAAGTTTCTAATTTGAAGGTGTGCCTCAAAGGGTTTTTTGCTATAAATTTCTAGTATGTTGTCTGAAAGTTTCAGAGGTTCGCATCAAGATTTTTGGAAGTTATGAATATCTCTATTCCTGCAGTAATTCAGTTACTGTAGTAGGTGTTCTTGGATAAAGAGGATGAAATTATGTTGATTTTAGTTGTTGCGCATGTATCTATGATGCTCATGGATGAGCCTAGATTTTACTCTATCCTTGTTGTACGTTCACATTGATCGGAGTGTTTGTGATCAAAGATTTTTCTAATGTGTGCTCGAGTTTTCATGTTCTTGGTCGACATGATGGTGGTAGCATGTTGCAGATCCATGAATATTAATATTTTCTTGTTTGGCATGTTTGAAGGTGTTTTTTTGGGTCCTCACTATGTTGTTACTGACTTGTGTTGGTGCACATTGAGATTTATTCAAGTATTGAGGCCGACAGTTGTAATTCATTCTTATTTGTGGCAGATAGAGTAGTTGATGTAAATTCGCATAGCGGATATATAACAATGGTTGTTTTCCTCATTTTGAGGCAATGCTCGATGTGTGCAAGTGATGTATATATGAGAATAAAGGTCAAATCATTCAAGAGTAGAGCAGAGTGTGTAGAATTTTTTGTGTCCCTAACCGGAACTATAATCAGGATTTTTGTAGAAGCTAATTTCTCAATTCAAACTCATCAAATGGATTTAATCTTATTATTGTATGTAAGGCAGTGAGCCTTCCTTTGAGTAGTAAGCTCTAGGCAGTGTGCCTGAATGCAAGTGCATTCCTTTTTCATTCTTCATTATACTTCTAATAGGGTATAATCCTGTGGACTAACATCCACCATGGTTTTTCCCCTAACAGGGTTTTCACGTATAAAATCTTGGTGTTCATGTGTCTTTGATGTGTTATTGATTTATGCTTGCACTATTAATTATCACATCTAAGATTTAAGGTTGATTAATGCTGAATAAGTTTGATCTTGAAAATAACTGATTCACCCCCTCAGTTGTCTATCCTTGTTTTTCCAACAAGTGGTATCAGAGCTAGCTCCTCTGAAGAATCCGAATAGCTTGAGGTGATCTAAGATGGAATCATACAAGAAGGATAGTCCTAGATTCAATGGAACAAACTACTCTTTATGGAAATGCAAAATGGAGTGACATTTGAAGTGCATTGGAGAACCTTTATGGAAGATCGCACAAAGTGCATATACTATTCCTCAGAATGGTCTGTCCTTTGAAGATGAGATCAAGTAAGCAGAAGCTAATACCAAGGCTATTGAAGCATTTTTGAGTGCTTTGACAGATTCAAAGATGACAAATGTGTTAGGATTGAAGACTTCATATCAGATCTGGAAAAATTTGGAAACATTGTATGAAGGAGATGCACTAGTGAAAAGTGTTAAGCTACAAAGTTTAAAAGGAAAGTGGGAAGACATGAAGATGAGTGAATATGAGAACACCCTCTCTTTTTCTCAAAAGATAAATGAACTGGTGATGAGCATTAGATGTGTTGGTGGAACCTTGGATGAAGAAGAAATTGTGGCTAGGATACTTAGATCTGTGCCTCCCTCCTACAAAACAAGAGCTCATGATATTGATGAACTCGGGATAGTGACAAATATTACAAGATACATGTTGATTGGAAAACTTATTGCCTTTGAGTTAAGTGAATTTAGTGAATCTACCCCTAAGATCGAGTCTCCATTCAAAACTATTGTATCCAAAAAAAGCCAACAAAGATACAATCCAGGAGAGAGTTCCCAAAGGACATTCAAATATGAAGATGAGATGAAAAATATTGAAGATGAAGAAAAAGAATTAGAAGAAATGGAAGCATTGATTGTGGAAAGAGAAGGAAAAGGTCATCGTAAGTACAAAGGAAAGTTACCTATTAAATATTTTTCTTGCAGTAAAATAGGTCATTTTACATCTAGATGTCCTAAAAGAGTTTCTAAGTACAAACCTGAGAAGACTAGATTTCAAAGGAAATCCTATTATGCTGAAGAAGGTGTAACTGATGAAGAATATGATAAAGAAACTAGAAATGAAGATGAATGGGTAGTCATTGCTATCACATAAAATGGTCAGGTGTCCACTGAATCTACTAGTAATGTGAATGTTGAGAAAGCTCTTGCAGCAAAAATTGAAGAAAATGATGAGTGGGTAATTGATAGTGGATGCTCATGTCATCATATGACTAGTGACAAAAGAAATTTTGTAAGCTTGGAAGACTATGATGGTGGTGTTGTAAGATTTGGAGACAACACTTCTGGTGTGATTCGTGGCAAAGGCATTATTTCTTTTTGTGGTAAGCACAATACTGATGATGTTCTTTATGTAGAAGGTTTAAAGAATAACTTGTTAAGTGTTGGAGAGATGGTAGGCAAGGGTTACAATCTTCAATTCAAGGATGGTAAGTGTAGAATAAGGGGAAGTTCTGGAAATATGATTGCTTTAGGTACAAAGATAAAAGGTAATATCTTTCATTTCAGTGTTGCTAGTGAAAGTTGTTTAATTACTCAAATTGATGTAAGCTGGTTATGGCATAGGAGGTTGTGTCATGTGAACTTTGATAACATTTTCAAGATAAGCTCCACTCAAGCAGGAAAAGATCTTCCTAAGTTAGTGAAGCCTACTAACACTATGTGCAAGGAATGTCAAATGGGAAAGCAAACAAGAAATAATTTTCAAAGAAAACAGTATAGCTCTAATGGAGTACTGGATTTGATACATACTGATTTGTGTGGTCGATCCAGAATCAGAATTCTACAAGGTGAAATGTATTTTATGTTGCTCATTGATGATTATTCTAGAATGATATGGGTTACTTTCTTAAGAGAAAAACATGAAGCATTAGAAAAGTTCAAAAGTTTCAAAGCTATGGCAGAAAATGAGATAGGTCAAAAGATCAAATTCCTAAGGTCACACAAAGGTGATGAATTCACTTCCTAGGAATTCAATTCTTTCTGTGAAGAGCATGGAATCCAAAGACATCTATCTACTCCCCAGACCCCTCAACAAAATGGAGTTGTTGAAAGAAAGAATAGAACCATTCTAGAAACTGCTAGAACCATGATGCTAGAAGAAAATGTTCCTCATTTCTACTAGAGAGAAGTTGTAAGTACTATTGTATACACCATTAATAGGGTGAGTGTCAACAGTAATTTTGGTAAGACACCTTTTGAGCTATGGTTTGGTTATAAGCCTACTGTCAAGTATTTCAAAAAAATTGGAAGCAAATGCTACATCAAGAGAGATTATGATATAGGCAAGTTTGATGCTAGAAGTGATGAAGATATTGTTATACCATCCAGATGTAGTGGACATGATTCAGATGATCAACATGACAATACTAACAATGGAAATAATGTTCAGATATAGAATCAACTTCATATTGTTCCGGTGAACCAAGGGAATCAAGAGGCAGAGAGTAGCAGAAGTGCAGAAGAAAGAACACAAGAACAAGAAGTCAGAGAAAATCCTAAAACTCCCAAATATGTAAGTTGAAATCACTCTAAGAGTCAGATCATAGGAGATAAGAGAAAAGGTGTGCAAACTAGAAGAAGAATTTTGGAAGAGTACTGTCTAATTTCCAAAGTTGAGCCTAGCAATATCAATGAAGCATGCAAAGAATATTTGATGGAAGCCATGAAAGAAGAACTAATGCAGATAGAGAAAAATGATACATGGGAATGTGATTGGAACTAAGAAGGTGTTTCAGAATAAGTTGAATGAGCAAGGTGAAGTGGTCAGAAAAAAGTAAGACTGGTTTGCAAAGGGTACTCACAGATGGAAGGTATTGATTTTGAAGAAACTTTTGCCCCTGTTGCTAGAATTGAAGTTGTAATATTATTTCTTTCTTATGCTAATTTCAAGAATTACAAATTCTATCAGATGGATGTAAAGTTAGCATTCCTAAATGGTGAGCTAGAAGAAGAAGTCTATGTTGAACAACCAGATGGATTTCAATTGACTGATGAAAAGGATATGGTATGTCGATTGAAGAAAGCTCTATATGGACTTAAGCAAGCTCCTAGAGCTTGGTATGCTAGATTGAATAAATACTTGTTGAAACTTGGATTGAATAAAGGTACTATTGATAGCAATCTATATTTCAAGTTGGATTAGAATAAAGAATTGATCATTGAAGTCTTTGTTGATGACATTATTTATGAAGGTGATGAGGATTTGTGTATGAAATTTGCTGATGAAAGGAAAAGTGAGTTTAAAATGTTAATGATAGGAGAGCTGAAATTCTTTTTAGGACTGCAAATCAATCAGTTAGATGATATAATTTTCATATCTCAGTCTAAGTATGTGAAAGAGCTACTGAAAAAGTTTGGCGTGGAATATTCAAAGCCAGTTGGTACACCTATGGTAACCAGATGCAAAATTACATAGAATGATGATTCTCCTAAAGAAAATCAGACAAGATGCAGGTCAATGATTGGTGGATTACTCTATTTGACTCAGACCAAGCCAGATATAATGAATGTTGTATGCATGGTTGCTAGATTTCAAGCTGATCCTAAAGAGTCTCATGTGACTGTTGTGAAAATAATTTTTAGATACCTGAAAGGGACAGTTGATCTTGGTCTTTGGTATCCTAGGGATGATGATCTTATCCTGAGTGCTTTCACTGATGTTGATTGGGCAGGATATATGGATGACAGGAAGAGTACTAGTGGTGGTGCATTCTTCTTAGGGAAGAAGTTGGTATCATGGCTAAGCAAAAAGCAGAATTTTGTTTTATTGTCTACTGGTGAGGTAGAATATATTGCTGCTGCAAACAGTTGTACCCAAGTACTGTGGATGAAGAAAATGTTGAGAGATGTCAGAATTGAGTATGAAGAACCCATTTCCATATTCTATGATAATTCAAGTGCCATAAACATTTCCAAGAATCTAGTGTTGCATTCAAAGACAAACCATGTATCCATCAAATATCACTTCTTGAGAGACAAAGTAAGTGACAAAGAAGTTCGACTGGAGTATATACCTACCAAGGAGAAAATTGTAGACATCTTTACTAAGTCGTTGCCTAAGGATAATTTTGAGTACCTCAGAGGAAAGTTAGGGGTGATTTCCCCTCCTGATCAGAACTAAGATGCAGGTCTTTGCATCAGTCTATGAATTCATAGCCATAGCTTATTTTGGATTGATGTTGTGGTGGTTGCTACTCAGGGGGAGTATTAAAATGATTCAAATATGTGATCAGAGCATGTGTACCTTTTCCAATGATGTAAAACGGGAAGAGAAGAGCAATGTGAAAAACATAGGCAAAGAAGGAAACAGGAAAAGAGTGCACAATCTCAGGGAGATATTGTTGCAGAAGAGCTAGTTGGGTTAATGGAATTGTTTTCACATCATGTGTTGCCATCAATGTCAAAGGGGGAGATTGTTGGATGTTGTGGTTGAATTGTTGATATGTGGTTTTCATTGATGTCAACACTATTAGCATTGGTGATTCTGAAGGCTGTATAAGGATATTGAGAAAATTATAAAAAAAAATATTGCAGGCAGCTAGTGAAGTTGAGAATGTCATAATGGTGGAAAGAGTTGTAAGTTTCTAATCTGAAGGTGCACTTCAAAGGGTTTGTTGCTGAAGCTTTCTAGTATGTTGTTTGAAAGTTTCAGAGGTTCACATCAATATTTGTGGAGTTGTGAAGATATGTGTTCCTACAGTGATTCAGTTACTGTAGTAGGTGTTCTTGGATGAAGAGGATGAAATTCTAGTGATTTCAGTTATTGTGCATGTATCTATGATGTTCATGGATGATTCTAGATCATACTCTATCCTTTTTGTACATTCAAATTGATCAGAATGTTCGTGATCAGAAATTTTTTCGATGTGTGCTCGAGTTTTCATGTTCTTTGCTGACACGATGGTGGTAGCGTGTTGCGGATCCATGAAGATTAATCTTTTATTGTTTGGCATGTTCTAAGGTGTTTGTTTGGGTCCTCACTATGTTGTGACTAACTTGTGTTGGTTCACATTGATATTTATTCATGTATTGAGGCCGACAGTTGTAATTCATTCTTTATTTGTGGTCGGCAGAGTAGTTGATGTAAATCCGTATAGCAGATATATAACAATGGTTATTTTCCTCATTTAGAGGCAATGCTCGGTGTGTGCAAGTGATGTACATGTACGAAAAAAGGTCAAATCATTCAAGAGAAGAGCAGAGTGTGAAAGAGATTGAGCAGAGTGTGGAAGAGTGTGTAGAAATTTTTGTGTGGCTAATCGAAACTGTAATAAGGCTTTTGCAGAAGCTAATTTCTCCATTCAAACTCATTAGATGGATTTAATATGATTATTGTATGTAATGCAATGAGCCTTCCTCTGAGCAGTAAGCTCTAAGAAGTGTGCTTGAATGCAAGTGCATTCCTTTTTCATTCTTCATTATACTTCTAACAGGGTATAATCTTGTGGACTAACATCCACTGTGGTTTTTCCCCTAACAGGATTTCCACGTATAAAATCTTGGTGTTCATGTGTCTCTGATGTGTTATTGATTTATGCTTGAACTGTTAATTATTAGATCTAAGATTTAAGGTTGATTAATGTTGAATAAGTTTGATTTTGGAAACAACTGATTGACCCCCCCCTCTCAGTTATATATCCTTGTTTTTCCGACAAAGTTATCTCAAGAGTTTCCTTCTCTTTTGCAAGCATTTGAGTCCAATGCCAATATTGTTGGAAGGAATGATGAGGATTCATAGGGTATGCATAGGATATATAATTTATTAGCTTAGTATTATATTTAGTTTTAATCCTATGTAAATGTCAAAAATAAAAAAGTGAAAAGTAAAATGTTAGTTTCCTAGTTGTTAGGAGGTTAGCATAAATTAGTATTTGATGATTGTATTTGTTATTTTTTTCCACCTCATGTTGAGATTTGGAAAAGCATATAATAGTTTTTAATTTTCTATCCCACATTGAGATTTGGAAATATTTCCAAATCCTTTATTTTAGGCATATTAATGCCTATATATTTGTAGCTTTCTCCTCACAGAGATATGTGAGAATAATCAAATTTTGTAGCTTTGTTTGCAGAGAATATTGTCTTTGCTTGGAATTTTTTCTCTGACTCAGAGATTGTTATTTCATTGGAATTGAATCTTTGTTTTCCGCTCATTCTTTTTCTTATTCCATATCAGGGGCCAACCTCTATCTTTCGCTTCATCAGAGGATTTGAATTCCCCACAAACAAGGCGAAAGGCATGGAGGAGGATAATATCACGACGGACACCACTGAGGTGTTCGGCATTTCCATGGACTTAGGAAATGGCAGTATGTACAAAAGGGACATAAGGAGAGGGGGCTCGACCGAAGGAGAAATAAACACCTGCACCTTTTTAAGGTCAAGAGTGTTTACGCTCACAGAAGGAGCTGGAAGCAACACCGAGGCTGATTGAACTGAAGCAGAGGGGACAGAAGAGAAGGGCACAATAGCAGTCCCTTAAATAGGGGCGGTTGACTCCTCTTCCTTTCTCTATAGAGTGGCATGCTCAGCTACCAGAGCCTTTCTCTGACGCTTGCGCTCACATGCAAGGCGGTTCTTGTGACTCCATGAACTAGAGGCTAGGAGCTAAGATGGGACAGAAGGTTCTTGCTCGACCATCGAAGTGTCCATCACAACCATTTCTAGCAGAGGGAGTGACTCCCAGATGGGAGCAGGAGGGAGAGGCTGAGCGGAGGTTGGAGAAATAGCGGGGGGAGTTGGCTCTAACGGCTCAGTGACGGGTATCTTCCCATTCACTACCTTGAGAGCAAGAGCGGTAGGAATTTCTAGAGGCTGAGACATAGAGGACTCCCCATGGGAAGCCTTCCCTTTACCATATCGAATGGGCCTAGGCACCGTGGGTAGAACAGGTAGTTCAAACATTGGACGCTTAGGTTTTCGCCAAGCAGGCACCATAGGATTCTCTATCAATCACTTAGGAGTAGAATCCAATGACGCTATAGTAGTGTGAGATGAAGCATTAGGTGGGACAACAACCTTTGAGGAAGAAGAAGAGTATCGATCATGCTTCTCCTTTTCTCTCTTTCGAGCCAAGGTGACATCGCTATCAACCTTCAAGAAAGCCCTATGCGAGATAACATAGGGAGATGGGGGGTTTCTTACTTTAGGTGTTAAGTGACCAGTATTGTACTTCATATAGGTTTGATGCAAGAGGTTTGTCCTAGGGGGAATCAAACCAACAAGTGCAAGAAAAAATTGATCCAACAAAATAGCTACTATGTGCAATCGATGATTTTTAGTCGATGTCATGGATTACATGTACTCTACCCCCATAAATGAATTTCAAACATTTATGCACAATCGAGGGAACTTCATTCATAGCGACCAACTAGGGGATACCTAGTTTCACCCTAAAGAGTTTAGACCCTATAATTATGTCAAAAGGTAGGTTCATTGATTTTGGTCCCACAAGGACCGACAAGGTGATGTAGCCTAAGGGAGGTACAAAAAATTTGTTGTGCATTCAAATGATACTTTTAGGTGTGTCACACCCATCTTTATGCGGGAATTTAATCAACATAATCTCCTTAGTTATGACATTTACTTGACACATGGGGTCAATAAGAACACTTGTCACAACATTTCCATTGATTCATGCAGGAATATATAGAGGAGAGGGTTCTCTATTATAACCCATTGACAGTTCCTATGAGGTGAAAGTTATACAAGGAGAATTACTCATAGGTTGCGTAGATGGAATGGGCAGGTGCAAGAAGGAGGCCATCACGTACACTATATGGGACTTTCGCTGAGCCCCCAAATGTTTCATGGTTAGATAGTGACCCAATTAAGTTTTCATTTTGCAATACTTATAGAACCTTCCCACAGTGCAACTAGGGGTCACAGGTTGGGTTGCAAGGAACAATTTCTTATAACACTCGCACCTATAATGCTTCTAGGATATGAGCAAAGGAACTTTCAGCACCGCTAAATGAAACCAAAATGGTTCACATCGGGTTGACAAAAATGTAAAGGTAGGGGGACCAACCATACCAAGGCTCTAGATCACAGAGATTCAAGAGTGAAGGGTTTCCCTATCTTACCTCAATTTAATGGTTGTTTAAGGCAAGGATAGATAATGAAGAGCACTCTCAAGTGCTTTTGTCACTCTACAGATCCAAAAACCCAAATGGGGCTAGACGATTAGGTCTCTGGAATCTAGACTACACCTCAAACAACTCTCTACCCAAAGACAACAGTGTGGGACTGGGACAATAGCATAGTGCATTGGCATCTATCTGGTGCGCTAGTGTTTGTATGACCAGAAAGAGTGAAATAAAATGTAAAATACTAGAGAACCTACTAACGGTCAAGCTGATAAGATTTAATGAGATGAATAGAATAATAAAGTATGAGAAATAGCTATGTAAATGATAAAGAAGGTAAATGAAAATAAGGGTGATGAATATCAACTCACTGAGGCTCCAGTTTGCCAGCCAACTCCACACGTGCATTCACCTACAAACAACTAAGAGAGTTGAAAAATGTTTGGTTGTATAGGGGTTTTCCTCAATCAAACCCCTTCTTTGGTGTTTCCACCTCCATGGATAGCCAGGAAATCCATGAAGTAGAAAATGTGATAAAGGAAAGAAGAATATTGAACACTACAAAAGATGCAATTCTACTCTATCAAACCATAGTAAGAAAAGGAGAGTGAAGCAATACCACCTCCACCCAAATACACTCAAGGCCGATGAAGGGAGAATGCAAGACAATGAGCTTGGAAAATTTGACATGGCCGCAACAGTGATGAAGGGAGGTCTCGCAAGACTCCAAACTTGTAGCTTCTATGGTAGCACAACACATACAAAGATGAGCTTGATGGAGTAGCAAGTTGCTGCAATGCTCAATGGAGTTGTGAAAATGCTAAGAGATCAAGTGAAGTTGCTAGAACTGTGAAGAATATGCTAAAGAGATCAAGAACTGCTAAGAATATTAGGTCTAGTTGAAATATAGGCATTTGAAGAATAAAATGGGAGGGAAAGAGTCATTTTCGGGTTGGTTGGTCGACATAGAGGCGTTACACTTCATGCCTAATGGAGAACGTAACATCCCTACAAACACCAGAGGTAGGAATTTGTTAGGGATGGTAGTGCATCGTGCAGACATCCATGTGTCGTACTCACCCTGACAAATATTCCCCCATCGACACACAATAAAAACGCCAAGTGGATGGAAGGTAGGTGAGTGATGTGGAGTTTCACATTCGGGTTTGATTTTCTAAGGTGGAGGGATGCAAAATGGTAATTTACACAAGGGGTGGAAATTCGCTCCTATACACCAATACAATGCGACATTCTAAATCATAGATATGGTGTTCCAATTTTTTTGACTATGGTGTGGCAAACTGCAACTACAATGCAGTCGCTCATAGATGCATTGCAATTTTCCCCACTTGCATCGCACACAATTGTGGTTTACAATTTTTTTCTACGTAAAATGTCTACTGATAGAGTTACATTGTATTACTCAACAACTACATCGCACAATCCAACATATGCATTGTACTATAGTGCAACGCTGATATTTAGTTGTGATGCATAGGCTAACAATTACGGTGAAACAATTTGAGCAAGAAAAATAGACTCTAGGAATCCTAATCTTTTTAATTTTTATTTATTTTTCAAAGTGTGGATCAATGATACAAACAAAAAATAGTTGATTTGAGAAGCTATTTAATGAATTTTAATTGAATCAATAGGAAAAGGGGATATTGTGCAAGATTTCTTCCATAAAGCTTACTGGTCCAGTTCGAACAAGATATCAGTCAATTACAACCTAATGAATAAAGGTATGTTTCTTCTCAATATGCTTACCTCACCTTTGAAAGAGTGATGTAATCCATTCTAATGGAGGGGTTGAATAGGACATACCAAGGTCATGTACCACCTTGATACTCCTGGATTTTGCAAGAGAATGAACTCTTAAGCCTTATGCCTCAACCACAGACTAAATGTGGTAAGTAACTTCTAGGAAAAATATTATTCTCGGTGTACTACTAAAATGAAACATTTCAAAAAAATTGGATTGGCCTCTAAATACAAGGTTTGTAATGACACAATGAACACCCGAGGTATACTTAAGATGTGAGAAACTTAAGTCTCTAATCAATTGAATGTGATCAATTGTTCCACACCAATATTGACACACAAGGTATAACGTCCATGGATTGAATTACTAGCTTTTGTGTTCACCCATTTAACATAGCCTACCTGAGAATACGTGCTTTAAGTTCATCCCAATGAGTTCTCCATTTGTGGGATTTGTCTCAAAGGTGGCCCTCTTCTAATAAATAAGAAAAGGATGAATTGGATGTCTTGATATTTCTCTTCATCCAAGATCACCAAATGATGCAAGGGGAGAGGATACACATACAAGATGTCTCTTTGTGCAAGCACACCAATCATGGAAATTAAGTGGTTCTTTTTAAATCCCAAACAAGATGCAATTTGTCTATTTTTTTTAATACCCAAAGAAAAATGGCATGTTCTAGTACACCATAAATTTTAACTGAGAAAGCAATGGTGATTTTTTGTTGTTCGTTTTAGATGCACTAGAATAAAATGTGAGACATTCACATCAATTTTAAAACATAAAATCAAAGTTTTAGTTTTCTTTGTTAATTTTAAACCCAAATGAAGATGCAAGTTGTATTGGTCATTTTAAAACACCAAAGGAAAATGACTTTTTTTAAAGCACCCAAAATAAATTGTGAGTGCTAATCCTCTAATTTTCCACAAGCTCCAAATAATGATATTAGAAACCTAAAAACATTATCCTACTTTTGAAAAGAACAAACATGAACAAAAAATTCATCATACCACCTTTATGTTTTCTTCACCAGTCAATTATGGTTTTGGGACACGCGATTGCATCGCACTAAATGTGGTGCACTGTCAAATGATTGCGGTGAATAGCGAGGCGACTATGGTGTATTGCCAAATGACTGTGATGACTATGAGGCAATTGTGATGGACTATCCAAACTCAGATGTGTCACTTTATCAGAAATCTACAACAAAGAATTAAAAATAGTAGTGACTACGATGCAATAATCTTCACATGCAGTGTTGTTTTTAGGAATTTTACTATATGGAATTGCGGCTATAGTGTTCTATCCATAAATGTGTCATATTTCCTTTAACTACACAATTTTCTAAAACAATTGTACAAATTTTTAAAAATCACATTATTTCACATCAGATTCACCATTTGTAAGATTGGGAAATGAGGTTTTTAATCAACTTTAAGCATGAATCTATTCAAAGAAACCACTAAACTTATGAATTTAAATGCTAAGTTCAAATCAAATCTATTCAATGAAGAACAAAAGAAACACAAAAATGTAAACAAATGATATACCAATTCACCTTCCTTTCCAAGTTATTTTTGATTCACCCTCATTGTCTCTCTCCATTTGTCTCCTTGAATGTGGCTCTCAGATTTTTTATGTGCTTCTTTGCTTCAAGCTCAAGAACACTGTTGAATGATGAAGAATGACAAATATTGAGAATTCATTGTTAGCCAAAAATGTGAGAAGAAGGATTCTTTAATAGAAATGCTTATTTCAAATGAATGGTTTGGATGCAAAGAGCAGATATCAAGATCAACGGTCAATATTTGTTGAGAGGAAATAGGTTGATTAGTTAATTGACCTAATTAATCCAATCAAGGGAATTGATTCGATAATTGGTGGGATTGGATTGAATAATTAGTAGAATTGGAATAATTGGTGGAAAGGGATAATATTAATTAGTGGGATTGGAATAATTGGTGGACATGATTGATCAGTCAGAAAATTAGATTGAATAATCAATGGATGTGATTTGATAAATCAAAATGTGTGAGGATAATTAATTAATTAAATTAATTAACTTTGAGAGGAATGTGCAAGATGTAATTGAATTAATAAATATAAGTTTATTTATTAATTGATCATGTTGAGTGAATATTGGAGAATTAAATAATTAATTTAATTATTTAATATAGAAGTGGAAAATTGATTTAATGAAATAATTTGTAACAATTATTTAATATGAGAAGGGTGTTTGATGTTTTCATTATATGGGAAAATCGGGTTTTGAAGGGACCCAAAACCCTTAACAACCAAAAGTATAAAATGTTGCTCAAGAGATACAATAGTGGGATGCCAGCAGCAACCCAAAAACCCAACACAACCGAAGAATCAAAATGCTTCTTAAAAGATAAATCAATAAGCTAGCAACAACACCCAACATCAACAAAACAATAGGAAAGAAACTAAGACCCAATAGCAGGAAACCACAAAACTAACAGAAAAGTAAACAAACAGGACACTATTTCAGATTACTTAAGGTATTGGCTACCTCAAGCTCCTGGCTTCTATGCATTTCAATCATGTCCAACAACTAATTTTTCTTGGCTTCAAAGGACTTCTTCAAGTCAGAAAATCCTCTAACAATAGGGCCTTTACCATCATCTTTCGCACCCTTTTTCCATTTACCTTTGGCCGAATTATCCTTCTCCATTAACTCAAAAAAATACAGTTGGTCCTCCCCGAGCTCACTAATTTTATGAAACAGGACTTCCAATGAGTATGCATTGTTCTTTACTAAAATGTGACATGCATGGAGAAGCTTATTTATATCCGCATTAGTGTCCAATCTCTTGGCTTCTAACCCAGCCAATCACTCTTCACATAGGGATTTGTAATCATGGATTTATAGGTATATGGGGACTCTCAACTGGTTATTTATCAAGTAAATGATGAGTATCAAATAAAAGATGAAAAATTGATGCCCTACAAGCAGCAAATAGATAATCTGAAACAGTCCTTTGTCAGTATCAAGTTTGATCAAATTCCAAGAGTAGAGAACAAAGCTGCAGACGCTATGGCTACAATTGCCTGAGAAGCGTGTTTGTTATGAGTTTATGGTAGAACAAGTATCATGTCCTTCCCATTATAAATCAGAATCCATTACCATATGCCATCTAGAAACCACTGAAACCTCCATATATGAAAAAACCTATGCTTACCTGAAAGATGATATTCTTCCTCCTGATCTTTCCAGGAACCAAAAATAAAACTTTATCTGCCAATTCACCCAACATACTTTAATAACAGATGTCCTTTATCATCGAGGTCTTGATGGTACCCTACTCCAATGTCTAGAATGCAATGAATCTGAAATGGCCCTATGAGAAGTTCACAAGGGTATTTGTGGTACTCACTCAAGTGGAATAACTCTAGCTAAGAAACTCCTTTGTTTGGGATATTATTGGCCATGAATGGAGAAAGAATCATATCAGTTTGTCAAGAAATGTCAAAAATGTCAGGTTCACAGCAATTTGGTTCATGCACCAGCACAAGAATTGCATCCCTTCACATCGACATGGCCTTTTTGTCAATGGGGCCTAGATCTGGTATGAAAATTAAATCCATCTTCATCTAATGGACACAAGCTCATTATTATAGCTACAGAGTATTTCACAAAATGGATAGAGGCAGTACCTCTTACTACCATCACTGGGAAGTAGATTTCCTCTTTCATCTTGAACTACATCATCTATTGCTATGGAATCCCTCAATCTATAATCACAGATAATGGACGACCTTTCAAGAATCAAGATGTCCAAGAGCTATGTGATAAGTTCCACATCCAACATCATTTTTCAACACCGTACTATCCTCAAGGGAATGGCCAAGGAGAAGCCTCAAACAAGACCATACTCAAAATTCTCAAAAAGATGGTTAACTTTGTTGGACATGATTGGCATGTTCAACTCAACACTACACTATGGGCCTACAGAACAAGCATCAAAACACCAATGGGAGCTACACCATTTTCTTTGGTATATGGATCAGAAGCCATATTGCCCATTGAAGTTGAAATTCCATCCCTTCGTGTATCACTCAGAGGTATCATTTCAGATGAAGACTATAGGGTATCTAGACTGCAGGAACTGGAGTTGCTGGATGAGCATCATCAACAAGTTGTTAATCATCTAACAGCTTATCAACAGAGGATGTCAAGAAGTTACAATCACAAGGTAAAACCAAGGGTCTTTTAGGTTGGTGACTTAGTACTAAAAGAAAATCCTAGAAATCAGCAAGACAGAGAAAAGAAAGGAAAATTTGAGCCTAATTGGCTTGGTCCCTTTGTCGTCATATCAGTGTATGGATCAAGAGCATATCAACTATCAACATCAGAAGGGGATTTGTTTGATGAACCTATCAACAGTATTCATCTCAAAAAATTATATGCTTAAATCTCCTAGTGCATGGGGAAAACTTCTGAAAATTGTTTCCTTGGTGAAAACCTGGCAAATAGGCATCTTAACAAACACAAAAATACAAAAAAGAAAGAAAAATACAAAAATGAGAAAAATACAAAAATACAAAGGATGTAATCAAAGCATATGGTGAAAACCTAGAAACAGACGTCATATGTGATTCTAAGATCAGCCTTCCCATCTATTATGAACATATCAGGATCATTCCTCTGAAATTTAGTATCAATTCATATCATATCATTCATCTGGCCATCATTACCTCCATTATCAAAATCATGTCACATGGTCAACATATCACTCCATAGCTTGGGGGCAACATCTAGATATCACAAGGGGCAACATATAACATCGATTTCATGAATCTGGGAGCACAACAGTATGGCAGAAAA
This sequence comes from Sequoiadendron giganteum, assembly GCA_007115665.2. NCBI lineage: Eukaryota > Viridiplantae > Streptophyta > Pinopsida > Cupressales > Cupressaceae > Sequoiadendron > Sequoiadendron giganteum. Next base: position 264,746,886 of record CM021107.1, read on the forward strand.
CTGAAAGCAAGATCAAAGCGCAATATCAATCATCATCAGAAAAGCATCAACCATCCATATCGTATCGAAAATCCAAAAACATGTCAAAAAGGTAAGTCTGAAAAAGCAACATCCAAAAACATAGGTTTGTGTTAGTCGAACTACGTGGTCTCTATGTGTGTAACGTAGGCAAGGCTAATCTTTGATCAGCCCCTGAGACCCCTAAGATAGGTTAGTAGGTTAGGTCTTTAGTCAAAATCTCAAAAAATCTAAAAACATCACAAAATCAAGATGGATGATCTAAAATCTGAATAATGAATGGAACACTCTAAGTAAACAATGGATAAATTCTACTTTTTGATTATCATTTCTTTGGATTAACTAAACAATGGATAAATTCTACTTTTTGATTATCATTTCTTTGGATTAACTCAATGATGTATTGAACTAGAGGAATAAGGAAAAAGAATGACATTTTTATTGTTTGTTGTCTGTACGTTAATCATATAAATGTATGAATTGTCGAGGGATGTGCTATGAAAATGTATCACCAATGACATTCAGAATTCACACATTGAAATGATTAATCACTGCTTGTTTATGCAATGAATGCTCAGGTCATCTTGGTTAAATCATACATAGATGCTTGTGTTCGATTGCAATATCAAAAATCATGAAAGAGGTACTCAGGTCGTCATTGGTCTAACACATACCATTGACGCGTGTATTCACTTTCAACATCCAATAAAGCTCTATGATGACAAAAAGGCACAAAAGTATTGTTAAAATGATGATCGTTTTGCATATAGTTCCATGTTAAAATTAGAAAGCATTCATCATGTTCATTTATCTGCAGAGTACTTGTTGCATAAAGGGTTCCAATAAATGATTATCTAATCTACAAATCAGACTGAGTATACTTGACATAAAATCCACAAATCATCAAAAACATGTAGGAATCATCATCACATCATTTAGTATCACCATTTCATCATTTCATTTTCATACATCAAAATAAATTATGAATTAAAATTGTACCATGGGTACATTATGTTCATTTTTACCATAAAAAAATTCATTACATTACCATCTATCCAACATCATATGCATACATCATTTACCATCCATACATTTAATAAATAAAATCACGTCATTATTATCATTACACCCATCAAAGATCATTCATCATAAGATCATTACATAAAATAAAAAGCATTTATACATCCATCGATACATATTATCAAATTTTGATCACATTATCATTCATCTTAAGATCATCATTTATGGTCATCACATTTACATCCGATCATACATCCACGTATCATATGATCCACACATGCATTTATCATTACATCATTGCATTAAAATAAAAAATCATTCATATACATCATCACATTTAGAATTAAATCATCACAAAATCATATAATAAAAGCATCCATCACATAGAAATCATAAAGCCATCATCATATCACATCAACTGCATCCCATATATATATCACAAATGTCAACTATACAATGAAGTCTGGTCTACAAAATACATAATCAACAATGAGCTACAATTATAATATACATCATAGAGGATCACAATGGCATCTACAACCTGCTACTGCCAAAGTGAGCGGGCCCAATAGGACCTGTACCACCACCACCCCCAGAAGGACCCGGATCTTTGGAATCTTTGCGTGGAGGTTGTGTCACCCCCTCACTGACTATCCTCATATGTGTCCACCCAGATCTCGATGGGGCATAACTGACTTGACGCTCGGCAGGCATTGCATCATGATATCGGCCTCTATAGAACTCTGCCTCTTGGCCAACCCACAGAACCTCTCTCATATAATCTCCTATCGAGGTGCCATCGGCCAATCTCTGGAGAGTCTCCGCTATCTCCTATGCCCTCTCAGCAATCTATCAAGCACTGTCTCGCCCAGCTGTCAAGGTATCAACCTACGTCTGCATGGCGGCTAACTGTCCTTGTACCTATGCATGAGCCTGAGACTGTGTTTGCATCTGAGTCTGGGTCTGCACAAGCATACCCTGAGCCTGTACCAACTGCCCCTGCAAAGTCTGGACCTGTGCCTGGAGCCCAGCTATCTGTCTCTACTACCCGACTGCTGGTACTGTCACTGCTTGCCTCTTGTGAGGCCTGCTAGAAGAAGGAGCACTACTGATGCCTGGCCCTGCCCCTCTGTCTCCTCCACTATCGTCATCACTATCATCACTACTATTGTCAGAACTCCTGCTGCTCTCTGAACTACTGCCTGATGAAGAATCATCTCCACCCCTACTATTTGTAAAACCCTCTACCGCATCCTCCTCTATAGGTAAAGGTGATGGCTCATCAGGGATAGTAATGTGAGGATGGAGGACCGAGGCTAGGAATGTTGCGTACTCCTTTGTCACGGCTGCCTCTGAGATATATCTTCGCATGTCCCAAGGAGATGGTTGTAATGTCCTGTATCCCTCTACAATAACATCATATGACAGTGTGGGACCCCAATCAGGAATATCCATCCGTCACCGTGCATAATGGGCTACACCCTATGGCATGCACTGAACAATGCCATATTGTCTATATACTCGATGAAGCAAGAATCTCTCTAATACAAATGGTGTCAGACCGATGAGGTACATAGATTCACAAAGAAATCCTAACACTGTACCATCCTCATCCCACTCCTCATAGTCAAGGTATGGGCGCCAGATAACGGTCTCTGTATCATCGAACACCCACCTCCAATGCTCTAACTTGCCCATCCAGACCTGTGTGAACCGACCTCTGTATCTGAAAACATATGGTCTATCAGCTGGTCTATCTGCAACTGGAAATGGCTGAAAAATAGCAAAATGCTCCCAAGCCCACACCTGTAACAGTGTCATCCCTACGGATAAACTATGCGCACCTAGATACACAACCGAGTGTAGATCATGATAAAGATGCGCTAGCATGCACATCCCCCACGCATATCTGGTACCATGTACCATCATGCTCTCAAGAGTCCTACCCCAACCAACAAGGAATCCCTTTGACCTGCGATCAAGGCAAAGGAAACCTCCAATGAATCCAGCTAGCACTACTAGTAGTGTCGCATAGGAATCCACGATCCTCTGCCATCGAACGCTCAAACCCTCTATGTCCTGATCCTGAAAAAATTTGCGGAGAGCATCTCTACTGCTAGTCCCATGGGAATCATAAGTGACAATCTCTCCCATGAACAGAATGGGAAAAATATGCCACACATCCTCTGGTGTGACTATCATCTTTCCAGTGGGTAAGTGAAAGGTGTTGTGGTCACTATGCCACCTCTCAGCCAATGCAGTCAACAGACCCCGATTAATCCTAATCTGGGGCATATCAAGCAAGCTAGTAAGGCCACATTGGCCTATCACCTGAAGCTCATCTGGGGTAAGATGAGGTATCAAGTCTTTTGTCTATGGAAACCTCTCTCACATCTGGAGAGTACCCAAATCCTCCTATCATCACAACGAAAAATCCACAAATCAGTGAACTATGTCAAGAAATCAAAAGTCATTCTACTATCAAGTCTATCACAAATTGGTATGAATTTTTGATTAAAATTCATAGGTGAACATCAAACCTCACCTATCATGAGGTTCATCAAACATTATCTAGATCTCGCCTATCATGAGATTTATCAGATATTGAATCATTTCCTCACCTATCATGAGGATCATCAAGAATAGGATTTCTTCTTGCCTATCATGAGAGTTAGTCTTATTTAAATCATCAAATCCAACATCAAGAATGTGCATTGACAATCATACCAATCAGAAGAATGGACATGATCAGAATTGACACAATCAAAGTTAAAATTTCAAAATATTTAATTCTAACATGGAAGCGCTAAATCAGGCATCCAAAGCACTAAAACCCAGAAGCGCAACTTAATCAATTAAAAGCGCTAAATCAGGGACCGGAAGCACTAAATCTCAAAAAGCGCTAAATCAGGCATCTGAAGCGCTACGTTTTTACATCGAAGCGCTACAACAATCCGTCAAAGCTCTGCTTTAACAAAAGCGCTAGAACAGACCCTGAAAGCGCTAATCCACCGAATCAAAGTGCTAAAATTCGGCATCAAAGCGCTAATTCTTAACTCCTAAGCGCTAAATCACTGAAAGCACTACATTACCAATTGGAAGCGCTAGAGTTTTTAATGCAAGCACTAAAACTCAAAGCGCTAAACTACCTACTGGAAGCGCTACACCGAAGTGTAAGTGCTACAGCATGGCTTGAAAGTGCTAAAACTGACCTAGACACACCTAATGGCTAAAAAGCATAAAAAAAATAGAAATGCAGGAATTACGAGGAGGTCAAGGGGTACATACCGGGGGTCCATATGCGGGCGGCCGTCGGTGACGTCGAACGCGCTTGAATCAATGAGTGTGGTAGGGAATAGGCATCTTGCTCCAGCTGGCAGAAAAGTCTTTATCACTTGGAATTTTTGAACTCAAAAAGCACAAATGACTTTGAAAATGACCTTTTTCCCTATTTATAATTTTTGGAAAGGTATTTTGGTCGATTTTTATTATCTTTTAATTAATTTTATCATGAAATTAATTAAAAACTCATCTAAGGGCTCTATTTCTTCATCATTTGTTGGGAGATAAATTATTTCATCATCAAATTATCATCAAATCATCAGAAAATCATCAAACTTTTGAAAAATTCTAAAAATCATCACATCATTAATTTATCTCCCGAGGGGGCATATTATCATCCATTATCTGAAAATCAATGTCTGGGGCATGTTTGGGGCATACGGAATTATTTTTTTATTATCATCGATCCTGGCAGTAGCAGCAAAATTTTCTTCGAAGCAATGCATAAACACATCACTTCGAAGAGGGGAAAAATGTATACACCTAAAATTGGTCTGGAGCATCTAATTAATTAAATACAAATTATTTGATTAATTATCCTAATTTCCTCTACTATCGAATAAATAGAAATATTTATTTATATAGTTCACATTTAATATTCATCTTAATTAAATAAACAAAATTAAATACTTTGTTCGATTTAATTATCAAATCCCTATTTCAATCTATCACATCAATTCTAAATTAATTAAATAAAGATCAAAACACTTTATTGATTAATTACCATATTCTTCTGTTTAATTTAATAAACAACTATCCTATAGTTCGTTTTATTAAATAATTTATCTCTCTTTTGCTAATTTAAATAAATCAAAAATATTTGAATTAGAGCATAAGGAATATTCCAATCTACATTTCCTCAAAAATGAATTAGATTTCCTATGTCTAATCCATGTCTAAAATATGTCACAATTAATGCTTTGGAACTTCACGGGAAGTTTTGGAGACAAATTGGAGACAAATTCCAAAATCTTCTCTCAATCCTCCTCCATCAATTCTTCCTCTTCTCTTGCCTGGTGTTTTCATGGGTAGAGACAATCTCCATCTTTCTCTCAATCTCCTCCATCTTTCACCATTCAATTCTCCAGATTGAATCCAAGCCTCTCAAAGCTTTCCCTGTGCATTTCTACAGCCATGAAATCTATAAATAAAACCTCATTGAACCAAGAAAAGGATCTAGATAATCTAACTTTTGAACTCTTACTCTGCAGGAATTCAAGCATCAAGCATCAAGCATTCACACATCAAGCATCAAGCAATCAAGTTTTCAACCAGGGCTACCTCCTGTAGCTGCAATTATCTGTTTCATGTCCATATCATGCTAGTTTAATTGTTTTATCATCTAGTATTGCATTAACATCATCTCATTCTTTGAATTGTCATTTTAACAGTCTTATTTGCTTAAACAATTTGAGAGCAATCAGGATTTAATAAATCTTTGGAGATAGAGAATAATATGACGCTTTCAATTGATTACTATTTTGAATTGATTCAATTTGTTTGATCATTGATATAATGTCATATTAAGAAGTGTTTTTGTGCTTATTCACTTATTCACACTTACAGATATGACCCCTCAAGATCCACAATTCTATCAATAAAAATATCTGAGGTCGAGCCTTTCAGAATATTCTTCAAATTCTCTTTCAAACCCCTTATTTTAATGTTTACCTTATTAAACTCCTGAAGAGTCCATTTTTCTAATTTAAAAGTAAGAGTGGCCCCAACCCTCGCCATATCAAGCAACTCAAACATAGAGGTAGAATCATCATTGAGATAGGAAAAGTCCTTCGAAAGGGGATTTACCTTTAGAGGCTCTAACTTCGTATGATTCTACTCAGTATCCTTCTCCTCTTGAACCTTATTCTCCCCTTCCAAATCCACATTGGGAGAGTTGTGAACTAGGGAGTCATCAATTTCCATCGCTTTCTCTTCAGAAGCCTTCTCCTCATCGGGAACTATGGTCCCCTTAACCATTTATTTCAAGGCCCGGTTCTTCATCTTGGCTATGCATTTGGAAACCCTTCTTGACTTATCCTATTCCACCATAGTCAATGAATTCTCTTGCATCCCTTCCTCTTTACCACCCACCTTTGTGTCACCCTGGCCAACGTCCAAATCATTGTTCTTGGGAGTAGAATCACTAGATCCCACCTCTATGTCCTCACTATCAAAACCCGACTCATTCATAATACAGTGCTTGGATACCCATTTACTTTTATGACTTCTGTTCTTCCTCTTTTTTTAGGATGTGTCCACAAAGGCTAGGAACTCGTCCTCATCATCTTCAACCCACGCCTCTTCCTCAAAAATGTTGGTAGCTCATCCAGAAGAGTCAGAATCTATGCTCAAAACCCGCTCCTTACCCTAAATAGCAGCGGCAGGGATAGGGGCTTTAACATGTTCCATGATTAAAAGAATAAGACCCTCATGGAGGACCAATGCACTCCTATTCTTTAAGGGAGCATAAACAAAGACCCCCATGGATGACAATAGAAAAAATGGAAAGAAATTAAACTGTATACATCTAAAAATGGTCACGGTCAATCAAACCTGTCAAATAATTAAATATGAATTATTTAATTAATATTCTAAAGTCATCTACATGTAAATAAATTTAATTATTTATTTATATCATTCATTTTTCTCATTCTTCTAGTTTAATTAAATAAATAAGTTTATTTAATTATTGCTATTTTCCTCTTAGTTGAATTAAATAAATTTTATAATTTATTTATTTGATTATCATTTTATTTCTAAAGTTTGAATGTTTAAATTCGAATTATGGAATATTCTTCTAATTCATCCAACACCTCACATAATTAAATATTGTAAATATATAATTACATACCTTTTTTACCTCTCACATAATTAAATATTAATTATTTAATTATGGAAGTTTCCAAATTACATGTCACATATAATTAAATAAATTTATTTATTTAATTAGGATTTATCCTCAACTTTCAACTAACTTTTTCAATTAATGAAAAGACAAAGAGCATGTTTGTCTCCATTTTTTTTGAATGAAGATAGTTTGGTGGGTTGAAAACATTCTCCATATTTCTATCAACCTTCCATCTTTCTCTCAACTTTTGGAATCTCACACCATTCATCTTGACAGGTTTGAAACTCAACCGTTGATCTTCGCCAACTAGATTCTTGCCTTTTGAAAATCTATAAATACAGCCATTTGGAGAATAGATTTCATCCTAGATTTTATGCGTAATTACTATAGTTACATTTGAATCAGCATATCAGCATTTTAGCCATATCATAGCATTTTAGTTCTTCAATTTCATAGCTTAAATCATTAGCAATGGACATGTATTTTACATCAATTTCGTTCTCCTAAGTTATCATTCTAACAAGTTGCTGCTTAAACCAACTGAGAGCCAGTATCTTGAATCGAATCCTTGGAGATAAAGGACAATGGGACGAATTTGAAGGAGCTGCTATTATTTAGAGTTTGTATTTGTCTTTTCTAAATTAGTTTCTTTCAATCTAATGTTTCATTGGTGTGTTAGTTTACTTTCTAATTAATCCACATATTCTAACAACACATTTTTGGCGCCCACCGTGGGGCCTTGCCCCATTTTTAATCTTTTTTATTACAGAGTTTTCTGAAAAGTAATGGATTGGAGTCGCGTTTTAGCGCATACGAGTCTCAGTTTAGCACATAGACGGACTGTTTTAGCGCATCCCTTCTTGATCATTTAGCGCATTTCTTAATGGTTTTATCACATTTACCAGTTCTTCTAACGCATATAGAGGTTGTAAAAGAAAATGTTGATTCCGATGCCATCCACG